>MCJB01037111.1:53048-119742 GCA_002018475.1 Nicotiana obtusifolia | reverse complement strand
TCAGATATCACGTGGCCGAAGAATGCTACTGAGTTCAGCCAAAACTCACATTTGGAGAGCTTTGCATATAACTGGTGATCCCGAAGGGTCTGCAATACTATCTGCAAGTGACCCATATGTTCTGCCTCTGATCGGGAATACACTAAGATATTATCAATGAATACCACCACGAACACATCAAGATGAGGCATGAATACAGTGTTCATGAGGTCCATAAAAGCAGCCGGGGCATTTGTTAGCCCAAACGACATTACTAGGAACTCAAAATGCCCATATCTCGTTCGGAAGGCCGTTTTTGGAATATTTTTCTCCTTGACTCTCAACTAAAAATATCCTGAACATAGGTCAATTTTTGAGAAATATTTGGCTCCCTGGAGTTGGTCAAACTGGTCATCAATTATTGGAAGTGGATATTTGTTCTTTATGGTGACCTTATTTAACTGACAATAATCGATACACATCCGTAACGATCCATCTTTATTTCGTACGAACAAGACTAGTGCACCCAAAGGTGAAGTGCTAGGCCTAATGAAGCCTTTATCCAGCAAGTCCTTCAACTGTACTTTCAACTCTCGCAATTCTGCTGGGGCCATTCTATGTGGAGGGATAGAAATTGGGTGAGTATCAGGCAACACATCGATGCCAAACTGAATCTCCCTTTCAGGAGGAAGACTTGGGAGTTCATCTGGAAAGACATCCGAAAATTCATTGACTACAGGATTGACTACGCGAACAAGATGGTAGATATAACCCTTGGAGATCATCTTTCTTGCCTTAAGGTAGGAAATAAACCTACCTTTCGGCGTGGCAACATTTCCCTTCCATTAGAGGATGGGTTCACCAGGAAATTGAAATCTAACCATCTTCGTATGACAATCAACACTTGCATAGCATGATGCCAACCAATCCATTCCCATTATTACTTCAGAATCAACCATTTCTAATTCAAACAAATCTGCTGAGGTTTGACGACTACAAATCGTCACAGCGCAACCTCTATATACTCGCCTGACAACCACGGGATCTCCTATTGGAGTAGATACCGCAAACGATTTACTTATTAATTCAGACTCGACATCAAACTTATCAACCACAAGGGGTGTAACATAAGACAATGTGGATCCGGGATCAATCAAGGCATATACATCATGAGAAAGCACCGATAATATACCTGTAACGACATCCGGAGACGACTCAAGATCCTGTCGACCTGCTAGAGCATGTAAGCATTTTTGAATACCACTTGAACTCGGTACTGTACCGCTGCCTCTACCACCGCCTGCTGGCTGCTGGGGACCTCGTGCTGGAGGTCGAATTGACAAGGAAGAACCAGATACAGATCCGATTGGCTGAGCCATACTAATCACAACGAGGCATTGAGGACGTCGTTTGACTACTATCCCTGTTATGTGGCGAGCCTGATGCCCGCGAACCCTGACCTGTACCCAAATAGATAGATCGGTCATATCGAGGCCTCTGAAACTGTGGAGGGGCACTAGTTCCAGACGGCGCCCAATTCCTCGAAGGTTGGGGCCTGATACTATATCTGAAGTCACCAGAGTATCCTGCAAACCTCGATCTCTTGTGTTGGCCCTTACCCTGCTCCCTATCCGCTCTTTATTGACGCTTACGATCCTCTAGTGCTGGGCATAAGCCTGGATATGAGAGATATCCATGCCCTCTATCAAGGACGCTGTTGTACACTTATTTATCAAATGGGGTCCCAATCCGTTCACGAACAGATGGACCCTATCACCCATCTCTGCTACCATATGGGGAGCGTACCTTGCCAAAGAGTCAAACTGGTTGTTATACTCTCGTACGCTCATATTACCTTGCTTGAGGTTCAAGAATTTGTCGGCTTTGGCTCGCCGTACCTCAATCGGCAAATAGTGGCAAAGAAACGCCTTAGAAAAATCGTTCCACACTGGTGGAGGAGCATTTGGACCTCTGGATCTCTCCCAACTATCATACCAGAAGACTGCCAACTCCCGTAACCGATAAAAAGCTAGTTCTACTGCCTCTGTATCACTGGCATGCATAACTCGCAGTGTACGGTGTATCTGGTCAATAAAAGCCTACGGGTCCTCCTTAGGATCAGACCCGGTAAATACTCGAGGATCAAGATTAACAAAATCTCAAACTCTCGTACTAACCGGTCCATCTGTAGAATCGGTGTTTTGCCTCTGAGCTTGGGAAGCTACCAAGCTAGTCAGTAACTGTACTGCAGTCCTCAAATCCTTGTCTGTAGCACCAGAAGAAGGGACTGCAGATGCCGGGCGGTTCCTAATATCCGCTGGGGAAGGAGGAGTAGATGAGGTCTGAGATGGCATCTCATTTTGAGGCTCACTTTGGCCTCCTCTATCTTGGGGCACCTGACTGGTACCCTCTCCGGCATTTGTATCGAGCCATCTACTATTTGGTTGCTTCCTAGCCGAAGGCACGCTGTAGGTAAACAAGATGAATGTTAGAAATGAATGCTTACAACTCAGCTCTATGCACGATCTAGATTTAGAAAGAAGGTAACATTCCTAAATGTCAAGTAGCCTTCTGATTATGAAATGTGGCATGCTACCCACCCAAAATCAAGACTCTACTAGACACGGCTCATAGACAGTCCCTAGGACACAACCCGCTCTGATACCAATTTTTGTCATGACCCAACTGGAGGGTCGCGACACGGTACCGGACCCTGCTCTCAGAGTGCCGGCGTACCCCTCATATATGCTATCTTACTTTCTTTATTATCCATAAGGCTTGTCATACGCATGCAATTTCGAACAACAACATAATGGACTGAAACATCATTCCATGACATAAACATACTTATATACATTATGTGCCAAAAAGGCAACAATGCAAAACTATACAACATAATACATTTGCCGACGAGGCAATACAACTGTACATGAGTCAACCCAAACACTTGTCTATACATATACTGACATTTGTCTATGAGACTCTACAAGAACATACATTATGCAACCTATGTCGGAACAGGGCCCCGACATACCCAAAATGCCTATACCGCATAGATAGTGTCGACATGGACACCATATAGATAGTGTCGCCATGTCTTCGAAGCATATATTACCGCAGCCAATTCCAAATCATGAGTTGGATAATTCTTTTCATGCTTCTTCAATTGTCTCGAAGCATAAGCAATCACCCTTCCGTGCTGCATCAATACACATCCCAAACCTATGCCGGTGGCATCACAATATGCCACATAACCTTCGGTTCCTTTGGGAAGAGTAAGAACTGGAGCGGATGTCAATCGATATTTCAATTTCTGAAAACTCCGCTCACAAACATTCGACCATTGGAATTTGGTGGCTTTCTAGGTCAGCTTAGTTAATGGTGCTGATATAGAAGAAAATCCATCTACAAACCGCCTGTAGTATCCTGCTAACCCCAAGAAGCTACGGACTTCTGATGGCGTGGTAGGTCTTCGCCAATTCTTGACTGCGTCGATCTTTTGAGTATCGACACTAATACCCTCATCAGATATCACGTGGCCTAAGAATGCTACTGAGTTCAGCCAAAACTCACATTTGGATAGCTTTGCATATAACTGGTGATCCCGAAGGGTCTGCAATACTATCCGCAAGTGACCCATATGTTCTGCCTCTGATCGAGAATACACTAAGATATCATCAATGAATACCACCACGAACAAATCAAGATGAGGCCTGAATACAGTGTTCATGAGGTCCATAAAAGCAGCCGGAGCATTTTAGCCCAAACGACATTACTAGGAACTCAAAATGCCCATATCTCGTTCGGAAGGCCGTTTTTGGAATATCTTTCTCCTTGACTCTCAACTAAAAATATCCTGAACGTAGGTCAATTTTTGAGAAATATTTGGCTCCTTGGAGTTGGTCAAACTAGTCATCAATTCTTCGAAGTGGATATTTGTTCTTTATGGTGACCTTATTCAACTGACGATAATCGGTACACATCCGTAACGATCCATCTTTATTTCGTACGAACAAGACTGGTGCACCCAAAGGTGAAGTGCTAGGCCTAATGAAGCCTTTATCCAGCAAGTCCTTCAACTGGACTTTCAACTCTCGCAATTCTGCTGGGGCCATTCTATATGGAGGGATAGAAATTGGGTGAGTATCAGGCAACACATCGATGCCAAACTGAATCTCCCTTTCAGGAGGAAGACCTGGGAGTTCATCTGGAAAGACATCCGGAAATTCATTGACTACAGGAATTGATTGTAGAATAGGCGGCTCCGCCTCCGCGTCCATAACGCGAACAAGATGGTAGATATAACCCTTGGAGATCATCTTTCTTGCCTTAAGGTAGGAAATAAACCTACCTTTCGGCATGGCAACATTTCCCTTCCATTCAAGGATGGGTTCACCAGGAAATTGAAATCTAACCATCTTCGTATGACAATCAACACTTGCATAGCATGATGCCAACCAATCCATTCCCATTATTACATCAGATTCAACCATTTCTAATTCAAACAATTCTGCTGAGGTTTGACGACTACAAATCGTCACAGTGCAACCTCTATATACTCGCTTGACAACCACGGGATCTCCTATTGGAGTAGATACCGCAAACGATTTACTTATTAATTCAGACTCGACATGAAACTTATCAGCCACAAGGGGTGTAACATAAGACAATGTGGATCCGGGATCAATCAAGGCATATACATCATGAGAAAGCACCTATAATATACCTGTAACGACATCCGGAGACGACTCAAGATCCTGTCGACCTGCTAGAGCATGTAAGCAATTTTGAATACCACTTGAACTCGGTACTGTACCGCTGCCTCTACCACCATCTGCTGGCTGCTGGGGACCTCGTGCTGGAGGTCGAATTGACAAGGAAGAACCAGATACAGATCCGATTGGCTGAGCCATACTAATCACAACGAGGCATTGAGGACGTCGTTTGACTACTATCCCTGTTATGTGGCGAGCCTGATGCCCGCGAACCCTGACCTGTACCCAAATAGATAGATCGGTCATATCAAGGCCTCTGAAACTGTGGAGGGGCACTAGTTCCAGACGGCGCCCAATTCCTCGAAGGTTGGGGCCTGATACTATATCTGAAGTCACCAGAGTATCCTGCAAACCTCGATCTCTTGTGTTGGCCCTTACCCTGCTCCCTATCCGCTCTTTATTGACGCTTACGATCCTCTAGTGCTGGGCATAAGCCTGGATATGAGAGATATCCATGCCCTCTATCAAGGACGCTGTTGTACACTTATTTATCAAATGGGGTCCCAATCCGTTCACGAATAGATGGACCCTATCACCCATCTCTGCTACCATATGGGGAGCGTACCTTGCCAAAGAGTCAAACTGGTTGCTATACTCTCGTACGCTCATATTACCTTGCTTAAGGTTCAAGAATTTGTCAGCTTTGGCTCGCCGTACCTCAATCGGTAAATAGTGGCAAAGAAACGCCTCAGAAAATTTGTTCCACACTGGTGGAGGAGCATTTGGACCTCTGGATCTCTCCCAACTATCATACCAGAAGACTGCCAAGTCCCGTAACCGATAAGAAGCTAGTTCTACTGCCTCTGTATCACTGGCATGCATAACTCGCAGTGTATGGTGTATCTGGTCAATAAAAGCCAACGGGTCCTCCTTAGGATCAGACCCGGTAAATACTGGAGGATCAAGATTAACAAAATCTCGAACTCTCGTACTAACCGGTCCATCTGTAGAATCGGTGTTTTGCCTCTGAGCTTGGGAAGCTACCAAGCTAGCCAGTAACTGTACTGCAGTCCTCAAATCCTGGTCTGTAGCACCAGAAGAAGGGACTGCAGATGCCGGGCGGTTCCTAATATCCGCTGGGGAAGGAGGAGTAGATGAGGTCTGAGATGGCATCTCACTTTGAGGCTCACTTTGGCCTCCTCTATCTTGGGGCACCTGACTGGTACCCTCTCCGGCATTTGTATCGAGCCGTCTACTATTTGCTTGCTTCCTAGCCGAAGGCACGCTGTAGGTAAACAAGATGAATGTTAGAAATGAATGCTTACAACTCAGCTCTATGCACGATCTAGATTTAGAAAGAAGGTAACATTCCTAAATGTCAAGTAGCCTTCTGATTATTAAATGTGGCATGCTACCCACCCATAATCAAGATTATACTAGACACGGCTCATAGACAGTCCCTAGGACACAACCCACTCTGATACCAATTTTTGTCATGACCCAACCGGAGGGTCGCGACACGGTACAGGACCCTGCTCTCAGAGTGCCGGCGTACCCCTCATATATGCTATCTTACTTTCTTTATTATCCATAAGGCTTGTCATACGCATGCAATTTCGAACAAAAGCATAATGGACTGAAACATCATACCATGACATAAACATACTTATATACATAATGTGCCAAAAAGGCAACGATACAAAACTATACAACATAATACATTTGCCGACGAGGCAATACAACTGTACATGAGTCAACCCAAACACTTGTCTATACATATACTGACATTTGTCTATGAGACTCTACAAGAACATACATTATGCAACCTATGTCGGAACAGGGCCCCGACATACCCAAAATACCTATACAAAATGCATACCAAGGTTGTAGCAAGTCCAAAGGATGAATCTTGGTAATATTAGCTGAACTAGATAGCCTACAGCGGTGGGGGAGCTCTTTCTATCAGTCTATCAAGACCTGCAGCACGACATGCAGCGTCCACAAATAAAGGACGTCAGTACGGATAATGTACGGAGTATGTAAGACAGGAAACATAATATATGAGCAATAATATAAGCATCAGGATAAGGAACATACAACAGGTATCATCTGAATGCCCTTGAGGGCGACTAACCATGTCATGCCTGACGTGCATATGCATTTACATATATATATATATACATTCTTTTGAAAATCATCGTATACATATATATGCCTCTGTGGGCCTCATCATCATCATCATCATACCCAACTGATCGGTGGTTGCACATTAAGTGCCATCGCCCGGCCGATTGTAATGCGGCTCGGTGTTTACATATATATATGGACAATAGGTGCCATCGCCCGGCCGACTATAGCGCGGCGCAGTGTAGTAAAATAGATAATGCATGCTATGCTCATATGACTCACTCTATTATGAAGACGTAAGGTCAAGGAAATAACAACACATCAATAAACAATGCACGTTTATTGCATTGCATTCAATAGGACTCATGCAAAAGAAAGAACGGTATAGTCTTACATACCTGGTGTTTACTGCGCCAATTCTCAAGCTACGCGATTGCTATAATTCCTTAGTCTACAATTAAGGAACAATTCAACCATTACTCACTAAGCGTCATAATTACCATTAATCACAATCTCCTAAATTCATATGGTATTTCTCCACACCCTTCCTCTCCTATACCTTATCAAACATATTTATAACACATGCAACTCATTTACGACTCATAATAGCCATGACCCATTCCAATTTGCAGTAATTATCGTGAATTCTTGAGTTCCTATCACCCTCCCATGAGTCTTAACAGGCATGCAACTACATATCATGAATTCCCAAGGGGAAATTGCACGAAAGGGAGTAGTAACTTACCTTGCATGTGAATTATCTAGCCTTCCTCTTCGATTCCTCAAATCCTAAGTCTTGCCCTCAATTGGGTTCATAGAAGGGGGGAAACTCAGCTAGGGTTTCTCTTTAGTTCTTTAACTTCTTGATTCTCTTCATTTTAGGGCTTGGAAGAGGAAGAAATTAATTATGTTGGTGTGGGATTATGGGAGAGAGTCGTGGGGTCTTCTTTCTATGTTTGAGTCTCAGAAAAATGAGAAAGAATTGGGTTGGACCCCCTTTTATAGGTCTGTCAATAAGTGGCACACGTGTCAGGTGTTTTCAGGCTTGCGATCGCATTTAAGCCGCAAACATGACATGCGGTTTGCATTCTAGCCGCAAATCTCACCCCAAAATACTGTTGCATTATGCGACGCAGAAGGGCCAGATTTGCGGTTCGCATTTTCAACAATGCGACCGCATTCTGGTCGCATTTCTGACGTGAATTCAGCCCTGAACTCCGTTCCATTCTGCGATAGAAGATGTCACATTCGCGGTCCGCATTTGGATTATGCGGTCCGCATACTGGCCGCATATCTGACACAATTTCAGCCCAGAACTCTATCTCAATTTGCGATCCTGGTGTTGGATATGTGGTCCGCATTTGTGCTTTGCGGTTCGCATATCCGACTATGCGACACCTTTGTTCTTTTTCTTAACTTTTGAACCATTTTTCGGGTTCTTAGGTCCTTATATGTAAACTATTTCACGGCGTATTCTAACGTACGAATTTACGGGTTGTAACACTTATATTGATCAAATTCATCGTACACTGCGGGTTATGCATGCTAGTGATACGGAGGCAGTGAAGTTGGCTTCTTATCGGTTACGGGATTTAGCAGTCTTCTGGTATGATAGTTGGGAAAGATCCAGGGGTCCAAATGTGATGCAAGCCAACCTGATCAAGCTACTTTCATAAATAAGAGGCTATTATCCGATTCAAGAATGGGTTGAATAATGATATCTCCAATCAGTTGAGGCTACATGTGTTCATTGCTCTTCATGATGTGTTCTTAGCTGCCATTGAAGCCGAAAAGATGATTAAAGAAAGTTGGGCAGCTCGATATAGAGGGTGTTCTGACTCCACTATCATACGTCGAAGCAAAGAGTGGAAGACACCGAACACTGGGGGAGCAAGCCAAACTCGAGAGCCTATAGCAAGCCAAAACCGAGAGCTTAAGAAGCTAGCCCAAGCTGCGGCACCTGGGGTTGAACCTAAAGGGTCCGGAGGTAATTCTAAGACTCAACTCAATTCTACTAGCGCATCCTCTTTTCAGTGTCACAAATGCAAAGGCTAAGGGCATTTCGCTAAGGATTGTCCAACACGGAGGACCATGTTAATTCTTGATAATGGAACTGTGTGTGAAGAAGAAAGTAAAGAAGAGATTGAGGATGATAAGGGGGCAGAATTGGTTGAGTGTGGCGAGGAAGAGTTAGAAGAAGAGGGTGTGAATATATTCTTAGTGGTACATAGGAACTTGAGCACTATGAACATACAGGAGGAAGGAGATATGCAGCGTGAGAACTTGTATCATGCTAGATGTAGGGTGAAAGGAAAGGTTTGCTCAATGATAATAGATTCCGGAAGTTGCCCTAATGTAGTAAGCCACACGTTAGTGACTCAACTTAGTATACCTACGAGGAAACATCCCCATCCTTATCGATTGCAGTGGTTGAGTGAATGTGGTGAATTAAAGGTAGTAAAGCAGGCACTCATTAAGTTCAAGGTGGGAGCTTATCAGGATGAAATCTTGTGCGATGTGGTGCCTATGCAAGCGTGCCATTTACTATTTGGCAGGCCTTGGCAGTTTGATAGATGTGTTGATCATGATGGAAGGGCCAACACTTATACGGTCAAGCTGGAGGGCAAGAGTTGTGTACTAAAGCCCTTGACACCTAAACAAGTTAGTAATGATTACAAACGCATGCGAGAGCTGAAAGAGACGGCTAAAGCTAAGGGTGTTTGTCTAGTTCATAAGGGTGTTTTCTTGAGTTCTAATGATGAAGTTTCTACTAATGTTCACCTATTGCCTAGTGTTGTTGATGATGTTTTACAGGAATATGTGAACACGCCGCAAGGAGATAGTTCATTCCAAGTGTTGCCGAAGATCAATAACAACGCCTATGTTATTGACATACCAAGTAGTGCCGCTTTGAAAGATGAAGATGGTTCGATTTCGAGGACGAAATCTTCTCAAGAAGGGGAGAATGATGCAAGCCAACCTGATCAAGCTACTTCCATGCCATCAATGTCGGATAAGACAAGGAAAGGCATTGGTTAGCCTTGGAGAAGAGCCAAGCGTTCATAAATCTTGCTATGGACGAATCTTGTGTTGAAGATGTACATTTGTGTTTATGCTGTATTATTGTGTTGCTGTAGAAGATATTGGTTCTTACTTAAGGGGTCCTGCGTGACTATTCTTTAAATTAGCCAAATTGTGGCCTTTTTGTTAAGTATTTGTTTCCTAGTTGATTTAGGTAAAGGCTCATTCTATATAAGCCTAAGCACTTCATTATTTTGATACCTACCTTTTGACATTATTTTCAATCAAAAACGGCAGCAACATTGCTCCTAAAAATCGTGTGAATTAACTTGTCCAATTTTGGTTTAATTCAAAATTGAACTTGTTCCTTTGTTTGATCGAACATTTTGCAAGACCATCGTTGTCTTGAGGGTTGTTCGTATAGTATAGGTACTCCGGGACTTCATCAAGAAGGTAAGTAGACTAGTTCCTACTTGTTGTCTTGATAGTTCATTGAGCGTCTTGCTTCTATCTTTTGTTTTCTTGTTTCCGCTTTTTATATTGCATCAGTTAGTATCAGAGCAATTATATTGCATCAAAATGCTCCCCCACTAGTGTGGGATGAATTTTCTGAGGCATTTCTTCGTCACTACCTGCCAGTTGAGGTATGATGAGCCAGAGCCGATAAATTCATGAACCTTAGACAGGGTAACATGAGCGTGCGGGAGTACAACATGCAGTTTGATTCTTTGGCAAGGTATGCTCCCAATATGGTGGCCGAGATGGGTGATAGGGTCCATTTTTTTGTGAACGGATTGGGCCCACATCTGATAAATGAGTGCACTACAACATCTTCGATAGAGGGCATGGATATTTCTCGTATTCAGGCCTATGCCCAGACATTAGAGGATCGTAAGCGCCAGCAAGGGGTAGACAGGGAGCAAGATAGGGGTCAGCATAAGAGGACGAGATTTGCAGGGTATTCTGGTGACTTCAGAAATAGTGGCGGGCCACAGTTTTTGAGGTGTTCGGCACCACCTGTAACTAGTGCTCCTCCGCAATTTCAGAGACCTCGATATGGTCAATTTACTTATTCGGGTCCAGGCCAGAGTTCGCGGGCCTCAGGGTCACAACATCACTGGGATACTATTCAGACGAGGTCCCCAATGCCTTGTTGTGATCAGTGCGGCAGGACCCACTTTGGACCCTGCCGTCGAGGTTCTGATGCATGTTATTTTTGTGGACGACCTTGCCATGTGATGCGGGATTGTCCTAGAAGAAGAGATGGTGGTATGGCTCAGCCGACTGGGTCTGTGTCTGGTACTTCCTCATTCATTCGACCTCCAGCATGGGGTTTCCAGCAGCCACCAGCTCGTGGTAGAGGTAGAGGTGCAGTGCCGAGTTCGAGTGGTATCCAGAACTGAATATATGCTCTAGCAGGTCGACAGGATCTTGAGTCATCTCCGGATGTCGTTACAGGTACATTATCAGTGCTTTCTTATGATGTGTATGCATTGATTGATCCCGGATCCACAATTATCATATGTTACACCCCTTGTGGCCGATAAGTTTGATGTCGAACCTGAATTAATAAGTAAACCATTTGCGGTATCTACTCCAATAAGAGATTCCCTGGTTGTCAACAGAGTATATAGAGGTTGCACCGTGACGATTTGTAGTCGTAAAACCTCGGTAGATTTGTTTGAATTAGAAATGGTTGATTTTGATGTAATAATGGGAATGGATTGGTTGGCATCATGTTATGCTAATGTTTACTGTCATACAAAGGTGGTTAGATTTCAATTTCCTGGTGAACCCATCCTTGAATGGAAGGGGAACATTGCTACGCCAAAAGGTAGGTTTATATCCTACCTTAAGGCAAGAAAGATGATCTCCAAGGGGTATATCTACCATCTCGTTCGCTTTATGGACGCGGAGACAAAGTCACCTTCCTTACAATCAATCCCGGTAGTCAATAAATTTCCAAATGTTTTCCCAGATGAACTCCCAGGTCTTCCTCCTGAAAGGCAGATTGAGTTTGGCATTGATGTATTGCCCGATGCTCACCCGATCTCTATTCCTCCATACATAATAGCCCCAGTAGAACTGCGAGAGTTGAAAGTACAGTTGAAGGACTTGCTGGATAAAGGCTTCATTAGGCCTAGCACTTCACCTTAGGGTGCGCCAGTCTTGTTCGTACGAAAGAAAGATGGATCATTACGGATGTGCATCGATTATCGTCAGTTGAATAAGGTCACCATAAAGAACAAATATCCACTTCCAAGAATTGATGACCTGTTTGACTAACTCCAGGGAGCCAAATATTTCTCCAAAATTGACCTACGTTCAGGATATTTTCAGTTGAGAGTCAAGGAGAAGGACATTCCAAAAACAGCCTTCCGAACGAGATATGGGCATTTCGAATTCCTAGTAATGTCGTTCGGGCTAACAAATGCCCCGGCTGCTTTCATGGATCTCATGAACACTGTATTCAATCCTTATCTTGATGTGTTCGTGGTGGTATTCATTGATGATATCTTGGTGCATTCCCGTTCAGAGGCAGAACATATGGGTCACTTGCGGATAGTATTGGAGACCCTTCGAGATCACAGGTTATATGCAAAGCTCGCCAAGTGTGAATTTTGGCTGAACTCGGTGGCATTCTTAGGCCATATGATATCTGATGAAGGTGTTAGTGTCGATACTCAAAAGATCGACGCGGTCAAGAATTGGCCAAGACCTACTACGCCATCAGAAGTCCGTAGCTTCTTGGGACTAGCAGGGTATTATAGGCGGTTTGTAGAAGGATTTTCCTCTATATCTGCACCACTAACTAAGCTGACCCAGAAAGCTACCAAATTCCAATGGTCGGATGTTTGTGAGCGGAGCTTTCAGGAACTGAAGGATCGATTAACATCCGCTCCAGTTCTTGCTCTTCCCGACAGAACTGAAGGATATGTGGCATATTGTGATGCCTCCGGCATAGGTCTGGTATGTGTCTTGATGCAGCATGGGAAGGTAATTGCTTATGCTTCAAGACAATTGAAGAAGCATGAAAAGAACTACCCAACCCATGATTTGGAATTGGCTGTAGTAGTATATGCTTTGAAGACATGGCGACACTATCTATATGGTGTTCATGTCGACATTTACACAGACCATAAAAGTCTACAATACATCTTCTGTCAAAAAGATTTAAATTTGAGGCAACGACATTGGCTCAAATTGCTGAAGGACTACGACGTTGAGATATTGTAACATCCGGGCAAAGCCAATGTTGTGGCAGACGCCCTCAGTCGTAAGTCAATGGAAAGTTTAGTACACATTGAAGCAGGTAAACGGAGTTTAACTAAAGAGCTTCATCAGCTAGCTAGTATGAGAATCAAATTGTTAGACTCCGAGGATGGAAGTGTTGTTATACATAATACGTCCGAATCATCTCTCGTAGCCGAAGTGAAAGCACGGCAATACGAAGATCCGACCTTGTTGCGATTAAGAGAGGGCATTCAACAGGGTAAAATCTCAGCTTTTGAGATTGCAGGGGATGGAACACTGAGGTGCCAAGGCCGATTATGTGTGCCTAATGTAGCAGGATTGCGAGAGAAGATTATGAGGGAAATTCATCAATCCCGATATTCCATCCATCCTGGTTCAACAAAGATGTACCATGATGTCATAGAGCAGTATTAGTGGGATGGCATGAAGAGGTCCATTGCAGAATTTGTAGCCCAGTGTCCCAATTGCCAACAGGTAAAGGTAGAACATCAGAAACCGGGTGGACTGCTCCAGAACATGGAGATTCCAACCTGGAAATGGAAGGTGATTAACATGGACTTCATTGTTGGATTACCTCGCTCCAGTCGTAAGTTTGACTCTATCTGGGTGATAGTGGATCGACTTACCAAATGTGCTCATTTTCTGCCAGTTAAGACCACCTACACAACCGAAGATTATGCAAAGTTGTACATCAAGGAAATTGTTAGACTTCATGGGGTGCCGATGTCCATTATATTGGACAGAGGAGCCCAATTCACAGCTAACTTTTGGAAGTCTTTTCAGAAAGGTTTGGGTACACAAGTAAGTCTCAGCACAGCTTTTCATCCGCAAACTGACGGACAGGCTGAACGAACCATTCAGACACTGGAAGATATGCTAAGAGCATGTGTCTTGGATTTCAAGAGTAGCTGGGATGACCATCTTCCGCTTATAGAGTTTGCCTACAATAACAGCTACCACTCCAGTATCAAAATGGCCCCATATAAAGCACTATATGGGAGGAGATGTAGATCACCAGTTGGGTGGTTCGAAGTTGGTGAAGCTGAGCTATATGGGCCAGATTTGATCC
Organism: Nicotiana obtusifolia; assembly: GCA_002018475.1. Lineage (NCBI taxonomy): Eukaryota > Viridiplantae > Streptophyta > Magnoliopsida > Solanales > Solanaceae > Nicotiana > Nicotiana obtusifolia. Next base: position 105,576 of record MCJB01037111.1, on the reverse strand, counting down.
ACCAAGCCATTGAGAAAATGAAAGTGATATAGGAACGATTGAAGACAGCACAAAGTAGGCAAAAGTCCTATTCTGATGTCCGACGTCGTGATCTAGAGTTTGAAGCTGGTGATTGGGTGTTCCTAAGAGTCTCACCCATGAAGGGTGTCATGCGTTTTGGAAAGAAGGGAAAACTGAGCCCGAGGTACATCCGTCCATACAAAATCCTTCGACGAATTGGACATTTTGCCTATAAATTAGAACTACCATCCGAAATGAAATTTGTCCATCCGGTGTTCCATGTGTCCATGTTGAGGAAATGTATCAGAGACCCTTCTCGGGTCGTACCCATCAAAGACATACAGATCATAGAGGATCTAACATACGAAGAGGTACCAGTGCCTATATTAGACCGACAAATCCGCAAGCTAAGGACGAAGAATGTAGCTTCTGCTAAGGTATTTCGTGAGTATTATAAGGTTCATGTTAAAGAGACATTCTTAATGACATGTAAAAAAAAAAGGGGTAGTAATCGTATGTCACTAAAAAGGGTCCGGAACATATTTTCATAATTTAAGTATGTAATGCAATTATGTAATCTAATTCTTGTGACCGATCCTAATGAGGGCCGGGTATGTTGTGACCGAGCCTAATGAGGGCCGGGTATGTTGTGACCGAGCCCAATACGGCCGGGTATGTTATGATGATGATGACGAGCGCACAGAGGCATGTGATGATGATGAGCCCGCAGAGGCATATGATGATGATGAGCCCACAGAGGCGTATGTAATTGTATGAGATAACGACTATATAAACATATACGATACCAATAAATGTATATGAAAATGGCAAGCCCACAGAGGCGTCGATATAAGACGGTGATAATGATAATGAATACGAATATGATGATGTTATAAAGGTTATGTGTATATGCATAAGTTCTACGAATATGTCATGGTTAGCCGCCCTCAGAGGCAATTCATTCATTTCAGGTTATATGTTTCTATCCTGATGCTCATTATTGCTCTTACATTATGTTCCCTGTTTTACATAATCAGTACATTGTCCGTACTGACGTCCTCTATTTGTGGACGTTGCATGTCGTGCTGCAGGTCCTGATAGACTGATAGACGGAGCTCCCCCACCGCAGTAGGCCATCCAGTTTAGCAGATATCAGCAAGGTTCATCCTTCGGACTTGCTACAGTCTTGGTATGCATTTTGTATAGGCGTCTTGGGCATGTCGGGGCCCTGTTCCGACATAAGTTGTATAGTGTATGTTCTAGCAGAGGCTCTTAAACAATGTCAGTAGTGCATGGACAAATGTCAGTGTATGTATAGATAAGTGTTGGGACAACTTTTGTACAGTTGAATTGCCTGGTCGGCAAGCGCATGTATGCTGTTATATATAACTTTTGTACAATGGCCGAGTCGGCCGTGGTATGTTGTTGTTGTGTATGTATGTCTACGTCATGATGCAGTTAATTATGGTCATTGTTGTTTTGAATATAGGCATTCACCGGCCATCTAAGTGGCAAAGAAAGTAAGATAGCATATATGAAGGGTACGCCGGCACTCTGCGAGTAGGGTCCGGTGCCATGTCGCGGCCCTCCGGTCGGGTCGTGACAACGATAACCATGACGTAAAGATGCCTCACGATACTCTGGACAGGCTGACTGAGCAGGCCTGAAAGAACGACCTCTACCATGCTGAAACTAGCCCCTCGAAGGAGTACCACTATAACTGCCCGATCCTCGAGGCCTCTTCGCCTCCCTCTCCTCTCGCTCCTGACAACGAACCGTCTCAATCTCGCGAGTGATATCAACTACCTCCTCAAAAGTAGCACCCAACACTCTCTCTCTAGTCATAAGAATACGGAGATGATAGTTAAGGCCATCAACAAATCTCCTAATCCTCTCACGATCTGTCGGAACCATCCAGACGGCATGACGAGCCAACTCAGTAAACCTCGACTCATACTGTGACACAGTCATATCCCCCTGTCGCAACCACTCAAACTGTCTACGCAGCTCCTCTCTGCGGGACTGCGGCACATACTTCTCCAAGAAAAGAGTGGAGAACTGCTGCCAAGTAAGGGGCGCTGCACCAACCAGCCTACGCCTCCCACCAAGTGAAGGCAGCTCCAAAAAACTAAAAGGTGGTAAATGCCACACCACTAGACTCAAAAATCCCTTTTGTACGGAGCATCCGCTGACACTTATCAAGAACACCCTGGGCATCCTCGCCCTCAGCACCACTGAATGACGGAGGCTGGAGTCTACCAAACCTCTCAAGACGACGCTGCTCATCATCCGGCATAACTGGTACCATGAATTCCTGGGCTGGTGCAACCGGCTGGGCTGGAGGTTCCCCAGCGTCGAAAGTCCCCTGGCCTGTGAAGTAGCTGCTGCTGTGGTGGCTAAAACTACCTGAGCCAAGCCAGTGCAAACGGATAAGATCTGAGCCAAGGCCTCCTGAAGACCCGGAATCACGATGGGCACAGCTGGTGCCCGAATTGGTGCTGCTGGAGCCTGATCCTGAGCTGGGGCAGCTGGTGGATCAACAGGTGCTTCCCTCGCTGCTCTGGCTCTGCCACGACCACGACCGTGTCCACGGCCTCTAGTGGCCTCAGTGGGTGGCACTGATGGCCTTAGTAGGCGGCACTGGTGGTCGTCCACCTCGTCCGATAGCTCGCGTCCTCACCATCTCGTGAGAGAATAGGATAACAGAAGTAAAGTGCTCGGATCAACAAGTTCGCACGACAAGAATTTCAAGAATATGAAGTTTTTCCTAAAACGTTCTGCAGCCTCTCGAGGATAAATACAGACGTCTCCGTACCGATCCACTAGACTCTACTAAACCCGATCATGACTCGTCAGACCTATGTAACCTAGGCTCTGATACCAACTTGTCATGACCCTAACCCCGAACCCGGTCGTGATGGCGCCTCTCGTGAAGACAAGGCCAACCAATTTAACCAAAATCTCATTTTAATCAGTTAATTAACATAAAAATAATATAAGCATGATTTAATAGCAATGATTTGCGAAAATATAGTTCACCATAATAGAGACCATCCCGACACAGCCCAAATCGGGATGTCACAAGTCATGAGCAACTATGGATCCTGATACAAGTCTACTAAATACAATATCTGGCACAACTGTTTGAAGAACATAGAAACAATAAGATAAGGGAGATACGGGGCTGCGGACGCCAACAGCTACCTCGTAGTCTCTGAATCACCGCCTGGACGGGAGGAGTCAGCACTCCGGAGCGGAACCAACAACGCCTGAATTTGCACACATGGTGCAGGGAGTAATGTGAGTACTCCGACCTAGTGAGTAATAAATATAAATAATGACTGAAAGTAAGAAAGCACGTAAAACACAAGGCATTCTATAATGGAGCAGTAAAACATCATTTGAAAACAGTAAATCAGTGAGAAATCAAGTAAAATTTGCTTTCAACAGGTAAAACATGTAATTTTTCAGGTAAATAATGTGAAGTAAAAAAATATATAGAAGATCACCCCTCGGGCTCAGTATCAACAAATCCGCACCTCGGCAATATCACAGAACAGTACCAGCCCCTCGGGCTCAAATCTCAAAACAATACCAGCCCCTCGGGCTATCACATGAAACAGTATCAGCCCCTCGGGCTATCACATAGTACAATATCAGCCCCTCGGGCTATATCTCTCATCACAATGGGTACCCGCGCTCACTGAGGGGTGTACAGACTCCGGGAGGGGCCCCTTACGGCCCTAGCGCAATATCAAGCCACCTCGTGGCATCAAATCTAGGGCCTTGGCCTCATATCAGTCATAAGCCACCTCGTGGCATATAAAGTATCTCAGGCCCTCGGCCTCATATCACTCAGTATATCCTCACATCTGGCCCTCGTCCGCACTTAGCCCAAAAACATCATCAAAATATTATTTAAGTCTCAAAACTGAGTAAAAGTGGCTGAGTTGTAAAATAGTGGAAAATTGCATGAGTGAGTTCAAGTAATAAGTCAAAATAGTGAGGAAACAGTGATAAAAATCCCCGAAGGGTTCAAATAATTGGCACGAAGCCCAAATATGGCAATCAGCCCAAATCATGATGATAACAAATAAGTTTTAGTCAAATACGCGATAAAAATCATAAATCAGGACGGACCAAGTCACAATCCCCAGTAATAAACGACCCCACGTTCATCATCGAGGGCGTGTCTCACCTCAATATAGCACTACGATGTACAATCCGGGGTGTCAAACCCTCAGAACATCATTTACAATCACTACTCACCTCGAACCGACTAAATCCATAGCCCGCGACGCCTGTGCCCCTCGAATTGGCCTCCACGTGCGTCGAATCTATCCAAAATTAGAACGAATACGTCACAAAATGCTGAGGGGACAAAGCCCAAGTGAAAACAATCGAAAAAGACGAAAAATTCCGAAATTAGCAAAACCCGAGCCCCCGGCCCACTTCTCGAAGCTCAGAAATTTTCACATCAACGGGTTCCTTATCTCCCAACGAGTTCATACATATCAAAAGTTCTCAAATCCGACCCCAAATGGTCCTCCAAATACCCAATTAGAATTTCAAAATCTCAAGTCCTATTTCTTCCATTTTTAGCAAGACTTCAATGATTTTCTAGGTGGATTTCACAATATAAACGAGTTTTAGGTCCGAAATTCTTACCTCCAATGGATTCTTCTTGAATCCCTCATTAATTTCCTTCAAGAACCTCCAAAAATGAGCAACTATGGGTGTAAATATACCCAAAATCGCAGACAAGAAGACTTAAAAACATTCTGCCCAGGCTTCATCGAGTTGTACCTTGCGCTGTGCAGGTTGTACATCCTCTTACCATTTTCCCTTGCTAACACCTTCTGTTAAGACGCTCATAACCCCTTGTGAAAATATCCAAATGATCAACGGTTTAAAGATTTAAAAACTAGACTCGAAGATCTTTCATTTGATAGGTTTTACACTATATAACAATTTATATATTCCGAGATATGAGCTTCTAAAGTGCATCAGAAAATTCTGTCGAAATTGCTCCACCAGCCAACTTCGATCAATCATAACTTTCTCATAGATTATCCAAATCATGAATGGTTTAACTTTCTGGAAACTAAAATACAAGGGCTACAACTTTCACTTTGCAATTTTTCTTATTCCTTATAGATTATAAAATATGAGCTTCCAAACTGGACTACTCGCACCAGAAATTTTCTGGTGCACAGCTGAAGCTAAAAAAAAATCTGATATTTTTCCAAAGATAAAATAGTCTGTTTAACCACCCAAAACTCACCCGAGGCCACTAGGACCTCAATCAAGTATGCCAACATATCCCATAACATCACTCAAACTTGTTCCAACCTTCGAAACGCTCAAAACAACATCACAACATCAAATTCTCGTCGGATTCAAGCCTAAGAATTTCATAATCTTCTAAATTACTCTTTTGATCAAAAACCCAACCAACCACTTCTGAATGACATGAAATTTTACACACATACCCCAAATGACATAACGAAGCTACAGCAACTCCCGAAATTCTATTCCGACCCTCGGATCAAAATCTCGCCTAACAATCGGAAATCGCTAAAATACTAACTCCACCAATTCAAGTCTAATTCTACACTGGACCTACAAAACCAATTCCGATCACACTACTAAGTCATAAATCACCTCCCGAAGCTAACGGAACCATCGGAACTCACATACGAGCCCTCTAACTCATAAGTCAACATCTGGTTGACTTTTCCAACTTAAACCTTCTTAAAAGAGACTAAGTGTCTCATTTCTTACCAAATCCACTTCGAATGCCAACTACTCAACTCAATCACATAAAACACGGATAACGAAGCATAATGAAGCAAAAATGGGGGAAACGGAGCAGTAACTCATGAGACGACTGGCCGGGTCATCACAGATAGTCTATTCGAACTCCTTAAAGTTATTAAGGATCCTAATTTAAGATTCCAGATTATAGATAAAATAGATCCCATTAAGGATAATAGTCCTAAGATTCTGAAAAAAAGAGATTCTTTCCCAGAAAGGTCCTTATACGATGTTTGATATTAAAAGGATTTTGAAGGAAAAGTCCCAAGCAATTGATAGGCCAACCACAGTTCAGAACTTGAAGGATGAGGTTAATAATCTCAAAAAGGAAGTCTTGGAATTAAAGGCTTCCAATATTGCTTTAGATAAGAGAATTATTAGATTAGAAAATTCTCATTTAGATACAAATCTATAATTCAGTACTGATATTACTGAACTAGATTTAGGTGTTGGTACTTCCAATAAGGAGGTAAAAGATGATTTTTTAGGAACCGTTATTTTACATGACAATGAATTCTTACAAAAATTACAATTCTTTACCACTCAAAAGTTTTTAATAAAGTAACTCTTTTAATTGATTACAATTTCAAAAGAGATTTTGTTGCATTATATGATAGTGGTGCAGATTTGAATTGTATTAAAGAAGGAATAATAACTTCTAAGTATTTTCATAAAACTACTCATCGATTGAAAAATGCTAGTGGTCAGCATATGGGTATTACTTATAAATTGCCCAAAGCTTATATTTGTCAAAATAAGATTTGCATTCCTGAAAGCTTTGTTTTATTAAAAGTTATCCATCAGGATATAATATTAGGAGTTTCATTTTTCCATAAAATCATGCCTTTTACTAATTGGGATGCTCATAGTCTTACAGGTGATTTCAATGGAAAACCGATTACTTTTGAGTTCATAACTCAACCAATTCAAAGATTTTTGAATGAAATTATTTCTAATAATATTACTGCAAAAAATAAACAGATTGATTTTTTGAAAAACGAGATTTGCAGTCTTACTATAAAACAGGATTTAAAGATTTCTAAATTAATAGAAAAAATTAATTTACTAAAAAATCAGTTTTCATTGCAGATTTGTGGTGACCATCCAAATCAATTTTGGAATAGAAAACGTCATATTGTAAGTCTTCCATATGAAGCAGATTTTTCAGAGGATAATATCCCAACTAAGGCTAGGCCTTGTCAAATGAATTCAGAATATTTGGAATTATAGAAAAAAGAAATATATTCTTTAATACATAAAGGTTTAATACAACCTTCAAAGTCCAAATGGTCTTGCACTGCTTTCTATGTTAATAAACATACAGAACAAGAACGTGATGTTCCTATGCTAGTTATAAACTATAAGCCCCTTAATAAGGCGCGTAGATGGATCAAATATCCAATTCCTAATAAAAAGGATTTATTACATGATGCTATTATATTCTAAAAAAATTTGATCTGAAATCAGGATGTTGGCATATTCAAATAGCTGAATCAGATAGACATAAAACCATTTTTAATGTCCCAATGGGCATATATGAGTGGAATATTATGTTGTTCGGTTTAAAAAATGCTCCTTCTGAATTCCAAAATATTATGGACGATATCTTTATTCCTTATACTAACTTTATAATTGGTTATATCAATGACATTTTAGTATTTTCAAAAAATATTGAAAGTCATTTCAAACATTTAGAATTATTTAAGAAAATAATTATACAAAATGGTTTGGTTATTTCTAAACCAAAAATGTTTCTTTTTCAAACTAATATTAGATTTTTAGGTCATAATATTGAAAAATGAATAATAGTTCCTATTCCTAGAAGTATAGAATTTGCTTCTAAATTTCCTGACATTATTACTGATAAAACCCTGTTACAGAGATTTTTAGGTAGTCCCAATTATATTTCTCCTTGTATAAAGGATCTAGCAAAGGATACTGCTATTCTTTATGATAGATTAAAGAAAGATCCAAAACCTTGGACCAGTACTCATACTACTGCTATTCAAGTTATTAAACAAAAGGTTAATAACCTTCCTTGTTTAACTTTTGCTAATCAGAATTCAAAAAAATTGTAGAGACAGATGCCTCGGATATTGGTTTTGGTTGAATATTGATATCTTGTTCAATTTTATTTGGAAAAATGGAATAATTCCCAGAAAAATTATGCAACATTAGCCAAGGAAATCCTTGCTATAGTTAAATGTGTTCCGAAGTTTCAAACCGATTTATATAATCAGAAGTTTTTAATAGAAACTGATTGTCAAGCAGCAAAATTTATTTTTAATAAAGATTGCAAACATGATGTATCAAAACAAATGTTTGCAAGGTGTCAAGCTTTATTAGCTCCATTTGATTTTGAAATATATTTATAAAAAAGGTACTCATAATAGTCTTCCCGATTTTCTTACTAGAGAATATTTGAATTCACAATTCTTTGTATTTCATTTTCAGACGAGACCACAATATATACCCCCTCAGGGAAGGGGAAGAGGTAGAGGCAGTGGTAGAGATAACCCTCGCCCAAATTGGAAATCAGAAATTGATAGCTGCAAATTGTGCAGAAAGTTCGGGGGTTAATACTGATCACCCTATGTACAAGGAATTCATGGACTTTAAAAAATCCAAACAGAACATGGGTAATAACCCACTATCATATTCAATAGCGTTGACAGAAGAAGGTCAAGAAAGCAATGAGGTTTATAGCCAAAATCAACAGAAAGAATTAATAATTCTTCTAGAACAATCGGACTTGAAATGGAAACATAATCCATGGCAAATAATGGCCAGGTATTTGGATACAACATCATATGCCTCAACGGCTTACAAATACAGAATAAATTATGAGCTGATTTTATTATCAACTGGCTCAGCTGAAATTCAGCATTTCTATCCTTCTACTACGAAAAAAGTTTATAACTTTTCCAATATTATAATCAAGAAAATTATTCCCTCAGATGAATGGGGTATCAGTACTTTGAAAGAAAAGGATTATATCCACCCAGAATAGAAAATACCTGTTAAATTTAATTATTGGGATTATATCCAAATTTTTCATAAAACTTTCTTATATGAAAATTCTAATAGAAAATATTCTTGGTTTGTTAAAATCTGCCCGAATGTATTTGGGCAGAATTTACCAAATTGGTTTTGTGACTGATGGATTTTATATGGTCCATCGATGGAAATATTACCAGAAATTTTTAAGAGTTTATATACACAGTGGGTAGAAATATCACCCAAATTAGTAGCTTTGCAAAAGGATAATATATTTTTTGAGGGTATGGCCCTTACGTATTTCTTTATAGAATTTTCAATTCCATTGATTATGAAATGGGATATATAAGTTAGTCAAACTAGTAGGGGATTTCCCTGCTTCAGTAGAATCTTTTATACAAAATTTTGGACTAAATTACTTCAAATTTCCATGGCCTCGTTACGTAATACAACAGACCAGGACATATGCTTAGCTGGTGAATCACAAGGAACTCAATCAGAACTAGTTAATATTGAACAACTTGAAGTGTTTCCGAAGAAAATGAAAGAAAATGCAAAAGAATCTTCTACAGAGAATGACAAAGGTAAAAGAACAGCCATTTGAAAGATACTGAAGGCCCCACAATAAAATTATTGGGGTAATGCGGACGAAACAGCTTTAATAAAGCAAGCCGACCCTACCATGATAAAATGTCGGGAATCAGAATCTATTATTATAAAATAGATTGTCGTTTTATCCTTTTTCTTTTTCTTTGTTGGCCACGAATATAATTATTATATCGGCCATTACTATTTGTCTTTTGTTTTTAGCTAGTTGATCCATTATATAAGGATCCGAATTTTTCATCAGAGGTAGGCTTTTTTTTAGGCATTCAATAGTCACTTTTTCTCACTTGTAAACACTCTCTCTGTAATCAAGTCTGTGTATTATAAAAAATCATAAGGCTTATTGGCCATAGTCGGAGGTCTCAGGTATATCTTTTTCTTGCATTTAATTTCTATTTTCTTATTTAATTATTTAGCCTAAATGATAGGCTAAATACTTAAGTGTTAAACTTAGGAATCTTGAGCTATTCTGTAGCATGCTTTCGTATTAATTTCAATACTGTATCTTTCCGATGATGCTTAGGTTAAAGGTCAAACCCAGGCAGTTTTAAGTTTAGATAGTAAGCCCTGGTTATAGAAGCATAACTGGTGGTCTTCGCAGAATCCGTTTTAAAGCCAGGATGGGCGTCGTGAAAGGGTTTAGCAGGCAAGGCCATAGTTTAGGGTTTACTAGAAAAAATTAGAATTTGACAGGGTTTAAATCCTTAGTAATCCTCCCTGTAGCTCCATCGAAGCAATCCTGTAGCGAAAATTGGTATCAGAGCCATGTTTAAGAATAGTAATAGATGCTAAGTTTAACACTTTCTTTACTAATGAATATCATTAGGAAACAGACTACTGTTAAAAACAGTAGGAAAAAAGAGTATGATATGCCCCAACAATTAGATCTCCTTAATAAGTGGATGACCCCTAGAATTCAACCTAAGGTTATATACCAGTTAGGTAGCTTTGAGTAATTAGGTTTAAAACAAGTAGTTAAAACTAATGAAGAAACCATCACTGTAGATAGTGACCATGCTACGTTCAGATTATTATCTGAAAACTATTTAGCCCCTTATAAGAAAACTCATAAATTCTTACATATAGGTTTAATACAAGTTGCCTTTAAACCCCTTACATTAAGAGGTTTACCTGAGAGCATTATAACAGCACTTAGGGATGGCAAAAATGTGACGACCTGTTGTGCCGGAGAAGCACATTTGATACTAATCGCTTAGATTTTTGCTTGTCTTAAACGCAATTTCCTTTTTGTAATTATGTAAAAGAGCAAAAAGGCATCGCAAAGCAGGTTATGCTATCGCAAAACCCATATGGGAGCAGCATATCTCACACTGAGATCGCAGACCAAGACAGATTTCTGGGCAAAGATCGACGTCAGAAATGTGGTCTCATATGTGGTCGCATTTCTACAATGCGAGCCGCATATCTCACACTGAGATCGCAGACCAAGATAGATTTCTGGGCAAATGTCGACGTCAGAAATGCGAGCAAAGATCGACGTCAGAAATGCAGTCTCATATGCGGTCACATTTCTACAATGCGAGCCGCATATCTCACACTGAGATCGCAGACCAAGACAGATTTCTGGGCAAAGATCAACATCAAAAATGCGGTTTCATATGCGGTCGCAGTTCTATAATGCGGACCGCAAACCATACCTCACACTGAATGCGGTGAAGGCTAGGGTTATAATCTGCGATGGCCATATCAAAAATGCGGACCGCATGTCTGTTATGCGACAAAAAGGCGGTCGCATATTAAACCTGAAAGGAGCGTTTTGTCCCGATTTTTGACCCTCTATAAATAGAAACCAGTAACCATTAGCTATATAAAACCCACTGTCGTTACCATCTTAGAAACATCTCCAAAACGCCCCTAAATCACAGCAAAATCAGCCTCGAAAATATGTCCAAATGAGACTTGCTTGGACAGATTCTTAAAATGGGGGTTTCGGCCATTTTAACATATTTGGAGCTAGGGAGCTCGGATTGAAATGAATTTTGAGGTGACTTTCGGGAGATTTTCAAGGGAAAAAACATCGGGGTAAGTGTTCTTATCTCAATTTTGGTCAAATTACCCCAGTATATCGCTATTTTTTAGTATTTAGTTGGTGATTTAAGTTGGAAAAATTGTGAAAATCCTTAAGTTTAGATTTAAGGTTTGGAGGTCGATCCGATGTCGGAATTCTAACTTTTTTATGGTTGAACTCGTTGGGTGATAAGGAACCCGTTGATGTGAAAATTTCTGAGCTTTGAGAAGTGGGCCCGGGTTTCGGGTTTTGCTAATTTTGGAATTTTTTGGTATTTTTTGATTGTTGGGATTTTTCCCCTCAGCATATTGTGACGTATTCGTTCTGATTTTGGGTAGATTCGACGCACGTGGAGGCCAATTCGAGGGGCAAAGGCATCACGGGCTAGAGATTTAGCCGGTTCGAGGTGAGTAGTGGTTGTAAATGATGTTCTGAGGGTTTGAAACCCCGGATTGTACATCGTAGTGCTATATTGAGGTGAGATACGCGCTCGATGATGAGCGTGGGTCGTTTACTACTGGGGATTGTGACTTGGTCCGTCCCGATTGATGATTTTTACTGCGCATTTGATGAAACTTATTTGTTATCATCATGATTTGGGTTGATTGCCATATTTGGGCTTCGTGCCAATTACTTGAACCCTTCGGGGATTTTTATCATTGTTTCCTCACTATTTTGACTTATTACTTGAACTCAGTCATGCTGTTTTCTACTGTTTTATAACTCATCCACTTTTAATCAGTTTTGAGACTTAAATAATATTTTAATGATGTTTTTGGCCTGAGAACTACTATTTTACTATGCCCGAGGGGCTTGTGATGATTTTTTGACTGAGTGCGGCCGAGGGTCAGATGTGCGGATGTATTGAGTGATATGAGGCCGAGGGCCTGAGATACTTTATATGCCACGAGGTGGCTTGTGAGAGGGCCTGAGATACTTTATATGCCACGAGGTGGCTTGTGACTGAAATGAGGCCGAGGGCCTGAGATACATTATATACGCCACGAGGTGGCTTGACTGATATGATGCCGAGGGCCTAGATTTGATGCCACGAGGTAGCTTGATATTGCGCTTGGGCCATAAGGGGCCCCTCCCGGAGTCTGTACACCCCCAGTGAGCATTGGTACCCATTGTGATGTGAGATATAGCCCGAGGGGCTGATATGGTACTATGTGATAGCCCGAGGGGCTGATACTGTTCCATGTGATAGCCCGAGGGGCTGGTATTGTTATGAAATTTGAGCCCGAGGGGCTGGTACTGTTCTGTGATATTGCCCGAGGGGCGGGTATGTTGATACTGAGCCCGAGGGGCTATCTTCTATTTTTTTTTACTTCACATTATTTACCTGAAAAATTACATGTTTTACTTGTTGGAAGGAGATTCTACTTGATTTCTCACAGATTTACTGTTTTCAAATGATATTCTACTACTTCATTATAGAATGCCTTGTGCTTTACGTGCTTTTCTTACTTTCAGTCGTTATTTATATTTATTACTCACTGAGTCGGAGTACTCACATTACTCCCTGCACCATGCGTGCAGATTCAGGCGTTGCTGGTTCCGCTCCGGAGTGCTGACTCCTCCCGTCTAGGCGGTGATTCAGAGACTACGAGGTAGTTGTTGGCGTCCGCAGCCCCGTATCTCTCTTATCTTGTTGTTCCCATGCTCTTCAAAAGTTGTGCCAGATATTGTATTTAGTAGACTTGTATCGAGATCCATAGTTGCTCATGACTTGTGACACCCCGGTTTGGGCTGTGTCGGGATGGTTTCTATTATGGTTAGCTACATTTCCGTGAATTATTGCTAGTAAATCATGCTTATATTGTTTTCATGTTAATTAACTGCTTAAAATGAGATTTTGTTTGAATTGGCTGACCTTGTCTTCACGAGAGGCGCCATCACGACCGGGTTCGGGGTTAGGGTCGTGACAAGAAACCAAAATTGGAAGAAGTCTCTTATAGAACGGTTCAAACACGTGGCTTATGGTCTTGTTTATTTTAATGCTTATCCTAATTTGCAGGTTTCGTTAAGCGATCATAATTCGCTAAATGCTTTAATATTAAGTATTAAGCTTCATGGTTATGATTACTTGCCTGGAACTGAAGTTATATGCATTTGTTATAGGATTTATTACAAGCCTTTATATACATTAAATCCTATGTGCAAAATCATGGATTTCAAAAATGAAACTATTTGGATAGAAACTAATTTTGGCAGATCTAAAGTTATTACCAGAAGACCTATTAAGTGGGATGAAATAGATTGTCACGACCCGAAATCCCAACCCGATCGTGATGGCGCCTTTCATGAAGACAAGGCCAGCCAATTCAAACTAAACCTCATTTTAAACAGTTGAACAACGCGAAATTCATATAAGCAAAAGTCACTACAGTAGTTTGCGAAAAACATAGCTAACCAACCCGAAAAGAGCCCGAAACCGAGGTGTCACAAAGTCATGAGCAACTGATGAAAATCCTAATGATAAGATTACCATTACAATATCTTTGGCACAATTTTTTGAAGATAGTGGAAACAACAAGAATAAAGAGATACGGGGCTGCGGACGCCAACAGCTACCTCATAGTCTCTGAATCACCGCTTTGACAGTCGTGGTCAATGCCTCGGAGCGGAATCGATAATGCCTGAATCTGCACACATGCTGCAGGGAGTAATGTGAGTACTTCCAACTCAGTGAGTAATACATATAAATAATGACTAAAAGTAAGGAAACACGTAGAGCACAAGGCAATGCATAATGAATCAGTAAGCTATTATTTGAAAACAAAAATCAGTAAGAAATCATTTTAAAATCTTCCCAGCTCTGGTTACCAGTTGCCATTGTTACCAACTGTAACATCCCTGGGCTCAGTATCATTTAAAACAGTAAAATCTCCCCAACTCAGGTTACCAGTTGTCATTGTTACCAACTGTAATATCCCTGGGCTCAGTATCCATCTCACAACTCTGGTTACCAGTTGTCATTGTTACCAACTGTAACCTACAGTTGTCATTGTTACCAACTGTAATATCTCTGGGTTCAGTATCAATCTCACAGCTCTGGGTACCAGTTGTCCTTGTTACCAACTGTAACCTACAGTTGCCATTGTTACCAACTGTAATATCTCTGGGTACCCTGCGCTCACTGGGGGTGTACAGACTCCGGGAGGGGCCCCTTACGGCCCAAGCGCAATATCATATCTCGTGGCGGCGTGCCACCCGATCCATTTATATCATATCTGTGGCGGCGTGCCACCCGATCCATTCATATCAAATCCCGTGGCGGCGTGCCACCCGATTTCTTCATATCAAATCCCGTGGCGGCGTGCCACCCGATCCATTTATATCATTTAAAATGTCATTTAAATCTCAAAATTGAGTAAAAATGGCTATTTTGTAAAAACAGTGAAAAACAACATGAATGAGTTCAAGTAATGAATCAAACAGTGAGGAAACAATGATAACTACCCCTGAAGGGCAAATAACCGGCACGAAGCCCAAACATGGCAATCAGCCCAATTCATGATGATATCAAATAAGTTTCAATCAAATATATATAGTAAAAATCATCAATCGGGACGGACCAAGTCACAATCCCCAGTAGTAAACGATCCCACGCTCATCATCGAGCGCGTGCCTCACTTCAATATGGCACTTCGATGTGAAATCAGGGGTTTCAAACCCTCAGAAC
Source organism: Nicotiana obtusifolia (assembly GCA_002018475.1). Classification (NCBI taxonomy): domain Eukaryota; kingdom Viridiplantae; phylum Streptophyta; class Magnoliopsida; order Solanales; family Solanaceae; genus Nicotiana; species Nicotiana obtusifolia. Next base: position 90,439 of record MCJB01037111.1, on the reverse strand, counting down.
ATCATTTACAATCACTACTCACCTCAAACCGGCTAAATTTCTAGCCCACGACGCCTTTGCCCTTCGAATTGGCCTCCACGTGCGTCGAATCTATCCAAATTCAGAATAATTACGTCACAATATGTTGAGGGTACAAAGCCCAAGCGAAAACAACCGAAAATACCAGGAAATCGCGAAATTAGCAAAACCCGAGCCCCCGGCCCACTTCTCGAAGTTCAGAAATGTTCACATCAACGGGTTCCTTATCTCCCAACGAATTCCATCATACAAAAATTATCAAATTCCGACATCGGATTGGCTTTCAAATCTTAAATTTTCGTTCTTGGAAGATTTGGTAAAAAATCTTATTTTTCTTCCATAAATTCATGGATTCATGATGTAAATGAGTATGGAATCATGATCTATAAAGGATTTATGATAAAGAACACTTACCTCATTCAAATTTGTGGAAACCCCTCTAAAAATCGCCCAAACCGAGCTCCCCCAAATCTATTTTTGTCAAAAATGGCCAAAACCCCCGTTTTATAGTGTCTTTCTGCCTCGGGCGCCACAGGTGGTGCCAGGCGCTGCCTGTGGCACTGGTTCCAGTAGCCACAGAAATTGCTGGCGCCCTGGGTGGCGTCGGGCGCTGCCCTGGGCGCTGGCGATTTTTTCCTAACACAAAAATAGGCATAACTTTCTCATATGATGTCCGAATTGGACGATTCTTTTTGCTATGACGTCGAAATTTTGATACGGATCTAATGCTTCAATTAAATCTGAATTTAGAGTCCATTTGCATAATATGATACCACTTATTCTTGAAGAGACGACATCGACGCATTCTTGAAATGCCCAAGTTAAACTCCATCAACCATCTAAAATCCATTCGAGGCCCTCGGGACTTCAACCAAATATATCAACAAATATTAAATCATCATATGGACTTAGTCGAGGCCTCAAATCACATCAAACAACGCTAAATACATGAATCATACCCCAATTCAAGCCTAATGAAACTAACAAATTCCAACTTCTACATTCAATGCCGAAACCTATCAAATCGAGTCCGATTGACCTCCAATTCTTGCACACAAGTCATAAATGACATAACGGACCTATGACGATTTCAAAACTGGATTCCGACCCCGATATCAAAAAGTCAACTCCTCGCTCAAACTTTCCAAAAATCTTCTATTTTCCAACATTCGCCAAAATGCGTTGAATTGTCCTACGGACTTCCAATTTCAAATTCGTACATACGCCTAAGTCCGAAATCACCATAAGAAGCTATAGCAACTCTCGGAATTCCATTCCGACCCTCGGATCAAAATCTCGCCTAACAACCGGAAATCGCCAAAATACTAACTCCACCAATTCAAGCCTAATTCTACACGGGACCTCAAAAACCATTTCTGATCACACTCCTAAGTCATAAATCACCTCCCGAAGCTAAGAGAATCATCGGAACTCACATTCGAGCCCTCTAACTCATAAGTCAACATCCGGTTGACTTTTCCAACTTAAACCTTCTTAAAAGAGACTAAGTGTCTCATTTCTTGCCAAACTCACGCCTAACGCAAACTACTCAACTCGATCACATAAAACATGGAGAGCGAAGCATAATGAGACGAAAAATGGGAAAAACAGAGCGGTAACTCACGAGACGACTAGCCGGGTCGTCACATAGATTTTTCCAAAGAATGGGTCATTGAGGAAGCAATAGCTCCTCGAAATAATATTAGCAGTGAAATCACAAAAGTAGAACAAGCTTCTGATGGAACTGTTAAGATCAGGTTCAATGAACTCGATTAAATTGATAATATCAGTTATTCATCTAGACTAACTAGATCTAACTCTTCTTATATTTCACCTGTTGATTATAAGGCAGATTTTCCTTCAAGAGCATCTACTTCACATATTAGAGAAAATGATAGAATTGATGTTATAAAAATTAGCACAGATAATATTGCTAGTGCTATACTAGATCCAACTGAATCCAAAATGGATTTTTCAAACGGTTTACATGGATAGAGACCGACTAGATTTTAGCCCGGGTTCACCGGCAAGAAAATTAATTTCTGTAGAATTTAAAAAAACCCAGATGGGAACTGTTTAGAAATTAGACTTTTGATAATTTTAATGAAAAGCTAATAAAGTTTTTTCAAGATGATTTTTATAATGACATTAATAGGCATAACAAGATTATAGCTTTTGTGCCTTGGTTCATGTCTAAATATGTTGATGGTTATATTACCATGCTAGAAAGAGATTATAAGCACAATAGTGGGGAAGTTACTAAATCTGTTTTCCCACCCCAAACATCTTTCCAAATGGGAGAAAAAGATAAGATTATATATTATACTGCCTTTTCTAAATTGTTTGATGATAATACAGGAACAATTAGTGCTAGAAATTTGAATACGATGTTGACTCAGAATAATTATACGAACATCTATGTGAGTATTCTAGGTGAACAGGCAGCTTCTATCAGTGATAGATTGGACAAATTATAGCAAAAGTCCAAAAAATTAGCAATAAGGATACTATAAAAGGTAGGAGCAAATAGCGACTGCCTGTATCCAACCCCCTCCAGAAGCCAAAGACTTTAAATTGAAAAGTATCGATGATTTGGAGAAACTTCTAATAAGAAATTTGAAAGATTTAAGATTAGTCCTTTAAATTTAGAAAATCTTTCTAGTGAAGAAAGATAGATAAACTTTCTGATGAGATTAATAAAATTTCAGAGAAGTTTGCTAGGAAACCAGTACAAAGGATGTACTATTATTATAGACCGACCCCTCAGGACGTTTTACTAGAAGAACCTGAGCCCAATTATTTCTCACAGAGTTATAGTGGTAAGGAAATTTATGAATGGAACATATATGGATTTACAGATAGACAAATTTATATCCAGGTGCATAGAATGCTTATGTATAGTACTATCTGTAAAGTAAATAATAATTATGAGAAAGCCATAGCTGATATGATTATAGCTGGGTTTACTGGCCAATTGAAAGGTTGGTGGGATAATTATTTGACTAATAGTCAAAGAGCAGATATCTTAGGAGATGTTAAGTTAGAAAATGGAAATAATATTCAGAACATAGTCTATTCTTTAGTTCTCAATATTATAGAATATTTTTCAGGTAGATGGTCAGATAATAGTGAGACCATTAGGACAATGTTTCAAAATCTTAGGTGTCATACACTTACAGAGTTTAGATGGTATAAGGATGTATTTTTATCCAGAGTTATGGAATTACCCGAGTGTAATAGTACTCACTGGAAGTCTAAGTTTATAGATGGGCTTCCCACTTTATTTGCTGAAAGAATTAGAAAGATCCTGAGAGGTACTGCTATGAGTATAGATTATAATAATTATACTTATGGTAAGTTAATTAGTGTTTGCACAAAGGAAGGTTTAGCTCTTTGTAATGAGATTAAGCTAAACCAGGAGATTAAGAAACACCGTCTAAATGAAAGACAACAATTAGGAGAGTTCTGTGAGCAATTTGCCATAGATATCCCCAAAATTAAGAAACCTCATAGGAAGAAGAAAGACCGGAAAGAGTCTTATAGGTACAAAAAGAGAATGAATCCCGGAAAAAGAAGGGAGAAGACAGAAAAGAGAAGACATAGTTATAAGAAGAGAAAGAATTTTATTAAAACCATTAAACCTGATGCGTGCTACAAATGTGGTAGAATAGGCCACTATGCCAAAGACTGCAAGGTTAAAGATAAGATTAAGAACCTTGACCTAGATGATAGTATTAAGGATTCATTATATAGGATCCTATTAAATTCTTCTAGGGATAATTCCCCAAGAAGCAGTGACACAGAATCTGCAACTGTTGAAGATTTGAAGCTGTTACAAAATGAAGAATACTATTCTTCTTCAAAAATAGAGTGTGGACCTTGTAGGCAGACCCAAGGTCAGTGTTGTAATAACAACACAAATGATGAGTTTTATAATATAAATTTCCAGTTTAAGGACTTAGATATTAATGTCCTTACAAATGATAGTCTATTCGAACTCCTTAAAGTTACTAAGAATCCTGATTTAAGATCCCAGATTATCAATAAAATAGATCTCATTAAGGATAATAGTCCTAAGGATTCTGAAACAGAAGAGACTCCTTCCCAGAAAGGTCCTTATACGATGTCTGATATTAAAAGGATTTTTAAGGAAAAGTCCCAAGCAATTGATAGGCCAACCACAGTTCAGAACTTGAAGGATGAGGTTAATAATCTCAAAAAGGAAGTCTTGGAATTAAATGCTTCCAATATTGCTTTAGATAAGAGAATTATTATATTAGAAAATTCTCATGTAGATACAAATCTATAATTCAGTACTGATATTACTGAACTAGATTTAGGTGTTGGTACTTCCAATAAGGAGGTAAAAGATGATTTTTTAGGAACCGTTAATTTACATGACAATGAATTCCTACAAAAATTACAGTTCTTTACCACTCAAAAGTTTTTAATAAAGTAACTCTTTTAATTGATTACAATTTCAAAAAAGAGTTTGTTGCATTATTTGATAGTGGTGCAGATTTGAATTGTATTAAAGAAGGAATAATACCTTCTAGGTATTTTTATAAAACTACTCATAGATTGAAAAATGCTAGTGGTCAGCATATGGGTATTACTTATAAATTGCCCAAAGCTTATATTTGTCAAAATAAGATTTTTCATTCCTGAAAGATTGTTTTAATAAAAGATATCCATCAGGATATAATATTAGGAGTTCCGTTTTTCCATAAAATCATGCCTTTTACTAATTGGGATGCTCATAGTCTTACAGGTGCTTTCAATGGAAAACCGATTACTTTTGAGTTCATAACTCAACCAATTCAAAGATTTTTGAATGAAATTATTTCTAATAATATTACTGCAAAAAATAAACAGATTGAACTTTTGAAAAATGAGATTTGCAGTCTTATTATAGAACAAGATTTAAACATTTCTAAGTTAATAGAAAAATTTAATTCACTAAAAAATCAGTTTTCATTGCAGATTTGTGGTGACCATCCAAATCAATTTTGGAATAGAAAATGTCATATTGTAAGTCTTCCATATGAAGCAGAATTTTCAGAGGATAATGTCCCAACTAAAGCTAGGCCTTGTCAAATGAATTCTGAATATTTGGAATTATGCAAAAAAAAAATATATATTCTTTAATACATAAAGGTTTAATACAACCTTCAAAGTCCAAATGGTCTTGCACTGCTTTCTATGTTAATAAGCATACAGAACAGGAATGTGGTGTTCCTAGGCTAGTTATAAACTATAAGCCCCTTAATAAGGCGCTTAGATGGATCAAATATCCAATTTCTAATAAAAAAGATATATTAGACAGATTACATGATGCTATTATATTCTCAAAATTTGATCTGAAATCAGGATATTGGCATATTCAAATAGCTGAATCAGATAGATATAAAACTGCTTTTAATGTCCCAATAGGCCTATATGAGTGGAATGTTATGCCGTTCGGTTTGAAAAATGCTCCTTCTGAATTCCAAAAGATTATGGATGATATCTTTATTCCTTATACTAATTTTATAATTGTTTATATTGATGATATTTTAGTATTTTTAAAAAATATTGAAAGTCATTTCAAACACTTAGAATTATTTAAGAAAATAATTATACAAAATGGTTTGGTTATTTCTAAAACCAAAACCATTTCTTTTTCAAACTAATATTAGATTTTTAGGTCATAATATTGAAAAAGGAAGAATAGTTCCTATTTGTAGAAGTACAGAGTTTGCTTCTAAATTTCTTGACATTATTACTGATAAAGCCCAGTTACAGAGATTTTTAGGTAGTCTCAATTACATTTCTCCTTTTATAAAGGATCTAGCAAAGGATACTGCTATTCTTTATGATAGATTAAAGAAAGATCCTAAACCTTGGACCAGTACTCATACTGTTGCTATTCAAGTTATTAAACAAAAGGTTAATAACCTTCATTGTTTAACTCTTGCTAATCTGAATTGAAAAAAATTATAGAGACAGATGCCTCAGATATTGGTTTTGCTGGAATATTGAAACAAATATCTCCTGTTAATAAATATGAATATCTTGTTCAATTTTATTCGGAAAAATGGAATAATTCCCAGAAAATTATGCAACGTTAGCCAAGGAAATCCTTGCTATAGTTAAATGTGTTCTGAAGTTTCAAACCGATTTATATAATTAGAAGTTTTTAATAAAAACTGATTATCAAGCAGCAAAATTTATTTTTAATAAAGATTGCAAGCATGATGTATCAAAATAAATGTTTGCAAGGTGGCGAGCTTTGTTAGCTCCATTTGATTTTGAAATTATTTATAAAAAAAGGTACTGATAATATTCTTAATAGAGAATATTTGAATTCATAATTCTTTATATTTCATTTCAGATGAGACCAAAGTATATACCCCATCAGGGAAGGGGAAGAGGTAGAGGCAGTGATAGAGGTAATATCCTCGCCCAAATTGGAAAGCAGAAATTGATTGCTGCAAATTGTGCAGAAAGTTCAGGGGTGAATACTGATCACCCTATATACAAGGAATTCATAAATTTATAAAATTCAAACAAAATATGGGTAATAAACCCAATATCATATTCAACAGCGTTAACAGATAAAGGTCAAGAAAGCAATGAGATTTATAGCCAAAATCAACATAAAGAATTAATAATTCTTTTGGAACAATTGGACTTGAAATGGAAACATAATCCATGGCAAATAATGGCCAGGTATTTGGATACGGCATCATATGCCTCAACTGCTTACAAATACAGATTGAATTATGAGCCGATTCTATTATCAATTAGCTCAGCTGAAATTCAGCATTTTTATCCTTCTACTACGAAAAAAGTTTATAACTTTTCCAAGATTATAATTAAGAAAATTATTCCCTTAGATGAATGGGGTATCAGTACTTTGAAAGAAAAGGATTATATCCACCCAGAACAGGAAATACCTGTTAAATTTAATTATTGGGATTATATCCAAAGTTTTCATAAAACCTTCTTATATGAAAATTCTAATAGAAAACATTCTTGGTTTATTAAAATCTTCCTGAATGTATTTGAGCAAAATTTACCAAATTGGTTTTGTGACTGGTGGATTTTATATGGTCCATCGATGAAAATATTACCAGAAGTTTTTAAGAGTTTATATACACGGTGGATAGAAATATAACCCAAATTAATAGCTTTGCAAAAGGATAATATATTTTTTGAGGGTATGGCCCTTATGTATTTCTTTATAAAATTTTCAATTCCATGAATTATGAAATGGGATATAGAAGTTAGTCAAACTAGTAGGGGATTTCCCTGCTTAAGTAGAATCTTTTATACAAAGTTTTGGAGTAAATTACTTTATAGGCAAGGTAGGTAATATCCACGGGCAAGAAATTTTGGATAATCTCCACAAAGCCCTTAAGGATTATAGCTCAAAGAGCCATTTCAGTAATTCTGAAATTGAAGAACTCAGCCCATTCAAGCAAATAACCAGAAAGCTGCAAATGAAGAGGGGTGCAGTTTCGAAAAAGGAGATTCTAGACTCCTACTTTGAAGAAATCAGAAAGGATCTAGTTAGAAATTTCGATACAGAAGTTTCAGACGATGTATCCATGGCCTCGTTAGGTAATACAACAGATGAGGACATATGCTTAGCTGGTGAATCACAAGGAACTCAATCAAAACAAGTTAATATTGAAGAACTTGAAGAGTTTCTGAAGAAAATGAAAGAAAATGCAAAAGAATCTTCTACAGAGAATGACAAAGGTAAAAGAACAGCCATTTGAAAGATACTGAAGGCCCCACAATAAAATTATTGGGGTAATGCGGACGAAACAGCTTTAATAAAGCAAGCCGACCCTACCATGATAAAATGTCGGGAATCAGAATCTATTATTATAAAATAGATCGTCGTTTTATCCTTTTTCTTTTTCTTTGTTGGCCACGAATATAATTATTATATCAGCCATTACTATTTGTCTTTTGTTTTTAGCTAGTTGATGCATTATATAAGGATCAAAATTTTTCATCAGAGGTAGGCTTTTCTTTAGGCATTCAATAGTCACTTTTTCTCACTTGTAGACACTCTCTCTGTAATCAAGTCTGTGTATTATAAAAAATCAAAAGGCTTATTGGCCACAGTCGGAGGTCTCAGGTATATCTTTTTCTTGCATTTAATTTCTATTTTTTTGTTTAATTATTTAGCCTAAATGATATGCTAAATACTTAAGTGTTAAACTTAGGAATCTTGAGCTATTCTGTAGCATGCTTTAGTATTAATTTCAATACTGTATCTTTCCGATGATGCTTAGGTTAAAGGTCAAACCCAGGCAGTTTTAAGTTTAGATAGTAAACCCTGGTTATGGCAGCATAACCGGTGGTCTTCGCAGAACCCGTTTTTAAGCCAAGATGAGCGTTGTGAAAGGGTTTAGCAGGCAAGGCTGTGGTTTAGGGTTTACTAGAAAAACTTAGAATTTAACAAGGTTTAAATCCTTAGTAATCCTCCTGTAGCTCCATCGAAGCGATCCTGTAGCGAAAATTAAAGCCTTTAATTCCAAGACTTCCTTTTTGAGATTATTAACCTCATCCTTCAAGTTCATATATATATATATATATATATATATATATAAAATAAGAACTTACAATTTTGGCTAATTTCTATTTATGACACAAACATATTTATTAAATATACTATCTAGGTTATTTTTATAAAGTTTATTATCATCTTCTGCGTCTTTGAATCCGGTCTTTTGCTATTTTCACAATCCCTTAGTCCCTTACCGATTGTCGGTCTATCTCATATGCGTAAAATAAATATGAGGTCCACGCGCAACGCTTATATAAAATAGACTTCACATTAGATAAAATTATAATCTAAAACTTAGGAGTTCAAAATTATCTAAAATTTTGATTATTAAATCCCTTCTTATCTGAATTATGTAGAAAGTCCTAAAATTTAAGATTTTAAAATCGATTAAGATTTCAACTTACCTAAGTCCTTTCCTTATTTGAACTCTTCCAGCTTAATTTTTTAATATTAGGACTTTAAAATTAACTATTTTATTTATTAAATCCTTTGTCAGTTGTATTAGTAGGAAATCAACAAATAAGTGAAATTAGTTAGAAACTAGGGGAAGGAATAAAAGACACATGAACAAACTAAGAAGTAAGAAAAGACCAGAACGAACCAAAACACAGTTTGTTTTGGAACAAAGCATTCTATTTAATTATAAGATAATATTTTAAATTATACTAAATAATTAGAACAAATAAAAATATATCCAGTAATATCTCACACCGTGGGATCTGCGGAAGGTAGTGTGTACGCTGACCTTACTCGTACCTTGTGAAGATAGAGAGGTTGTTTCCAATAGACCCTCGGCTCAGGAAAGCATAAGTACCACATTAATAAAAATATAGACAAGAAGAGACAGTACCAAAAAGCTATATAAAAGCAATAAAAATAACAAGATAGTAAGGTGATCAACAATGAAAGAAAACAACGGTTAATCATAAAAACATACTGCCAACAGAAAGCGAGACTGCGTGCCAATACTACTGCTATGAACACTCTAGACTACCTCCTCTACTACCCTAATCCTCGACCTCCATACCTTCCTATCAAGGGTCATGTCCTCGATCTGCTGAAGCTGCGCCATGTCTTGCCTACTCACCTCTCCCCACCCGTTCTTTGGCCTACCTCTACCTCTTTGTAGTCCCTCCAATGTCAACCTCTCACACCTCCTCACCAAGGCGTCTGTGCTCCTCCTCTTCACATACCCAAACCACCTAACCTGCGCTTCCTGTATCTTGTCCTCAATAGGGGTCATACCCACCTTGTTGCGAATAATCTCGTTTCTGATCATATCTAACCTGATGTGCCCCCACATCTATCGCAACATTCTCATCTCTGCTACCTTCATCTTCTGGACATGAACGATCTTGACTGGCCAACACTCCGCCTCATATAACATCGTTGATCTGATCACCACTCTGTAGAACTTACCCTTAAGTTTCAGTGGCACCTTCTTGTCACACAAAACGCCGGAAGCGAGTCTCCTTTTCATCCATCCCGCCCCAATACGATGTGTAGCATCTTCATCAATCTCCCCATCCCCCTGAATAATAGGCCCAAGGTACTTAAAACTCCCTCTCCTAGGGATGACCTGCGAGTCCATCACCTCCCCTTCCCCTCCTTGAGTCTCACCACTGAACTTACACTCCAAGTATTCTGTCTTGGTCTTGCTTAACTTGAACCTTTAAAACAAATAAAAATATTTAAGAATATTAAAAAAAAAGAAAAAAATAATTGGCAAGAGTCAATGAATATAAAGATTCAAAAGCACAATGTTAAGAGTAGATTGAATTTTTTATCCTTTGAAAATAGAATACTTAACAGATAAAATTATAATTGCAGTTAAACTTTTAAAAATTTATAATCAGTTAATATTAAGATTTACTTTTTGCATTTTTTCCAAGAAACGACAACTCCCTTTATTTTTTATATATTAAGTTATTTGCTGCAAATATATTAGTAACAATTTTAGTCATTTTATATTGTAATTTATTAAATTTTTTAGAGCCAAAGGACAACATCTGCATTTCCAAAATTCTAGAGGACCAAATATTTAATTTTAAAATTTGTGTTATTTGAGATATTTTTGAAGAGTCACGACAAAAATACTTTTTATGTTACTTGTTTGTTACTATTAGCTCACAAAAATAACGACAATTTGCATAGTTGTTTCCCAAAGAATTTCTTAAAAACCACAAAGCATCTAGGGACTTTTGTGGTACAAGATTTCATTCGTTCCAAAAATAATGATACTATTTTCCTTTTAGTATATTCAAAAAATTAATAATGACTTTTTAAATTTGAAAATAATTCAACATGAACATTTCATTTTACGCAATGACAAATTTTTATGGCCACTCAAATATTATAGTATATCCATAATCACAAGCCTACTTATTCAGTCAAATTGTGCAATATAAATTAAAACAAATGAATAATATTTATCTAATTTTCTAAAGCTACAACTCATTGATATGAATACAATAAAAAGTGAGAGTGCCACAAGAGGTTGAGAAGAGGTTTATATTGTTAGAAGAAAAGAAGTTTTAACTGAATTGTAATGGTCAAGTAAAAATCAAAATTTTAATACTACGGTTTGATTATGACTTTTTGACCCTTGAACTATCCTTTTGAAAAAATTATAAGAAATTTTCAAATATTTTGTAGTCTTTTCAATATCCTGAATGAAACTAAAAGCCGCCACTAATTATCTATTAATATACATATATACACCCTGCATTTACACCCTCTGGTTCCAAGCAATTACCCAGTACCAATTTATTTGTACATCAGTTTCTGCTTCCATAATCCATTTCTTAGCAAAACCAAAAATTTCCATTTCCATACCAAATGAAATTTCTAACCTTGTCTTTGCTGCTATAGAATGAGTTGTTGAACACAAATATGAATATCATAAACAATTATTAACTTTACGGAAACGCTGTATTTCCAAATTACATAATACGATCACATTATACTAACATCCCTTTCACTTCTATACAAATTTGCTACCTGCACAACACCTGCCTCGTATGTAAAGCAAAAACTTTGAGACCAAAAATAAGATTTTTATGAAGGCAAATTAGTTAAACCTTGTGCTATTCCTCCTTCCCCACCATTTCTTTTTCATTTTGTCGTTGGCTCCTTCATCACTCCCGAGTTTATTCAGAATCACCTTTGTTTCTCTCAATCTTGATCCGTAATCTTTCTTCCAAGCTTCAAACATCTGCTTCAACCTCCTTAGCTCACGATCGGGATTTAAGTTAGCCTCAACTTGACCTGATTTTACCTCCACCAAGAACTTAGCATCGTCACCAAATACTTGACTCCTCTGCTCAAACTCCTCAGCTAATCGGCTTATGACACTAAGACCTGCGCTCATTGGCCTTGCTCCATTGCTCTCTCGGGCCCTATGGTTGCTTCCCGTCTCCCAACTAGACTCTTTCTCATCAGTTGGATTGACAGACGCATCAGAGTTCCTCCTGGAATCATCAAGGGTTAAGCTCCTTTTTGCAATGGAAAGACTTGACTGCAGCGATCTCATTTGTTTCTGCCATATTTCTTCCATGGATTTCATTTTCAACTCATATTCTGACCAACGATTCTCATACTGCTGCAGTCTCTGGTGAAGTATGTCATTCTCCTCTTCTTTTTCTCTTAGAGCAGCTTCAGCTCTAAGGACTCGACATTGTAACTCTGCCAGGAAAGAAGATTTCACAAGCACCTCTTCTGACTCATTACCCTATAGGAAGTTAATCAGGATAAGAAACCAATAGAAGAAAACAGGCAGCACGAGAACCGATCGCTGACTAAGATCAATGGTACACTTTTGTCAACCAATCCAAAGTTAACTAACAAACTTGAATAAGCAGTGAGTGAAATATAGTGCAAAACAAAGAGATGTCACAAAACGTTGTCATCCCAAATTTAAAGCCACCCATGATTACCTTTCTGCCTCCAAATTGTAAGAGTCCAATGTCTCCTGAGCATCTTCTGACTAACCAGCCACGAATCACTGGAGAAGAAATTCAATGAGGTGAAAGAAAACTACAATATTAAGTTTAACAACCTAAATAAAACCATGTCTAATCTATTGGATGAGCAAGTGAGAATATTGTTAAAACCATATAGTAAATTTATCTCATTGACAAATACGAGAAAGGAGTCTAAAACACTACAAAGCCCTGAAACTTTCAGCTATTTGTGCAAATCTATCTTACAGCCAATATCTGTAATTTATCCAATCATGCAAAATACAATCAGATTATTCATGTCTAAAATATTGAACTGGAGCTTTAGCAATTACCAGATTGTATCACAATTGATGCATCATGAATATTTCTGTAAGTTTTCCTTTTGGTCCTGCATTTTATCTGCTTTTGTATATACACAGCTGCTCTGTGTCTCTGTAGCAAGATTGCATATTCTTTTCTAGCTTTCTCACCACGTACAACTGAACAGAGAAAGCATGCAGGAATAGAGTTGCGTCATAAACCCTATGAAAACAGATAAAACAGAGAAGGAAAAGTTCAAAGTTCAATGGAAACCCACATGACTGAAGTGTAGCAACTCCTCTGCCCAATTGTTTGAGATGTCGGCGAGCTTGGTGACCTCTAAAACAACTTTGAACGCGTAAAATGCCATGGAGAGTGCGATTTCTGGTATCTTCAAGAACCCCAACCTGAAAAAAGGTAATAAGAGAACAATGCATTTGGAGTTAATATATGGAACAAATGAAAGTATGCTCTTTAGTTTGGGGAAAAAATTATCTTAACATTATCTCAACCCATTTCTGTTGGCATGGTCTATAGTGGACATCTCAGTAGAAGATGTGGATGATTGGAAAGCAAATGTTAGCATTGCAAAAGTTTATAATGGAAGGGGGAGCAAAGGAACAAAATTCCAAAAGCTTGCTTTATGCAATTGTGCAGTAGCTAAGATATTTAATAGTAATCCAATTATCAAAGTTACATAGTTTAGATGATTTGTTTCAGTCATCTTTCTTGGGAATCTAATTTAGAAAGTAAAGTCAGAAACTTGACAGAAACACCAGTACTCAATTACTAGCATGATAACTCAAGTACTTAAACAGAAACGCCAACGGAAGTTAGCACAAGTTTGCGTATTTTTAATTGATATTTACATTCATAAAGATCTAGCAAATGCTGTAACAAAAGAAGCAGCACATGGATACGTGTGTAAGTTAGGATGATGAGAACAACAGATGCATTCGTCCTTAAGCTAGTTCTATTCCATGCTTTAGTTACCTTTGGAAGAAAGAAAGAACAGACATTGGATTCCGGGGATCTACAATGCACTATCTAAATACAAGTCGTTAATCGTTCCAAATACTTATCTTCTCTTCTTTCTCTACAACTTTAATTAGGGATTGTACAACTCACAAGTGAAAAATTCCTACACTCCATGCAAAATAAAATTGAAGGAAAAAGAGGGAAAAAATGGGAGCAGAAGGAGAAATTTGGTGGTCATAATAGTCTTTCTCACCTGCCCAGTTCGGAAGAACAACTTTGTGAAGCCAACTTGGTACAAATCAGGCAGAATATTGAACTGATGTAATATTGCAACTGAGACACTGAGTGGATCTTGCGATGCAACATGGTCGAATAAAAGGAATCCATATCTGATGCAGAATTCCATTGAAGTGAGTAAGAACTCGAGCATACCGACAAATGAGCATAAAAAAAAAAAGCATCAGTGATAATACTCCATCCTACCTTCTAGCAAACTTCTGATGGGACATTCTGGTAGGAAACCCAGATCTTGATATTCGAACTACTTCTAAGACACCACAACATCGTAACTGCTGCAATACAAGTCCTTGCTCATACTTTCCAGGAGACTGAAAATTGTTGGGCTTGATACAACGTACGAAATGTGGAGTCGTGGTCTCTAATCGTTGCATTAGCTGGAATAATTGTCCCTAACAGCAAAAGGAGAATCAAGTATCACACACATAAGCTGAATCCCGCTACATCATGAACACCCTTACACAAGGGAGCAAAGACAGAGAAAGAATGAATAACCCCCCCCCCCCCAAAAGAAAAAATTTCAACGTCAATTGCTACAGTCAAACAATAATTATTTCTTGTCATATATTTTTTTTTACAACGAGGAATAATTTTTTGTGATATTATAAATTTAAACCACCATTCCCCCAATAAGTTTATCCAGATTAAATGATGGCTGAATATTACTCTTAAGTTTCAATAAATCAACCAAAAGAAATTTGTTAATCTAAATACTAACTGTAAAGTATAAAGCATGCTTAGCAAAGCCTTAACTTTATTTTGACTGTGATTTTACTTGTAGACCATATATAGGAAGGAATCTAGAGGGTAATACAGCAACAATACACTGCGTTTATGATTCTTTTACGCTCGCTTTTTTCTTTTTTCTTCTTCCACTTTCTGCTTCTTAGCTTATCATATATGGCCTAAAAGCAAAGGTCTATGCAGAGTCATAAGCAGGAAACAGGTCAACGTAATTCCCAGCTGCATTTGACACAATTGATCCACTAGTTTGGGGGAAGCCAAATTTGCTATAAATAACACGACTCCCCCTGGAAAACTTAAGAAAGGGTTCTTTTTCTTTCTGAAGATCGATGTATAAGATTCCTCTACCAAAGCATTTAACTCCATCCGTTAGAAAATCCATTGAGTCTGCATCTATCCTTTTTCTTTTGTTTGAACCTTTATTAGTTTTCAGAAATAGGATTTGGCTCCGGATTGCCTATTTTTGTTAATTCCAGGGTTTCTCCGAATTTGAAAGTAATCACTTAGTACATTTCCATACCAAAGCTTAATCCAATTAAGTCTGTAGCATCTACCAATTTCTCCATATCCCCCTTTCTTTTTGTTTTGATGGTAGCATTTGGACCATATCAGCATGTTATTGTATTTCAAATAACCTGACTTTCAGAAGAAATGGAAACGGAAGTTTTACCTTTTTTTTTTTAGTTAGAAAAAAGTAGTTTCTATATGTAAAAATACCTTGAATTTGGTGGAAACGCTTAATTTTTGGGAGTCTGCTCCACCAGATTTGTACAATGGGCCAACAACCGGCTTTTCAGATTGAGCAAGCATATTTGATGCAAACGTTTGAGGAAGGTGGTACTTGCAAGAAGATAGAAGCTGAATTGAATTGGAGTGCAGTAAATCACGATTCTTCTCAAGAAAACCAGTTGTGTCATAAGTAACCTGGTAACAAAGAAATTACTACATTTCCCTGATAGAAATAAGGAAACAGCATAAACAAGCCATTCACGTCACTACATTAGACAGCGGGTGAAATGGGACAAAACAAGTAGGTCATAAACAAGCATACCTCCCCTGCATAATGGCATACAGTAAAAGCCTTCCCTCGTTCACCTCTGAAACATAGATTAGAATTTAGATGCTGCTTGAGTTTGTTGGCAAATGACATGTCCGTGCCATTAGGAAAGGTGGACTCCTCGTCTAACAGAGATAACAAACCCAGTGGTTTCTGCATAAAAGAGAAAAGAGAAGTTTCAGTATGCTAAACCAGATATATACTTCAAGAAACACTAGACATGGAAGGCCTCCATTGTGGTGATTTGGTTCCTCTATCAGCATAATTCGCTTACTACATATTTCAGGCCAATGTAATACCAGAACAAGACTTGGGGAAAAACATGCTTTTAACAAATGTGACCACATCTGTTTTATGAGAGCCATGAATACATAAACTTCTAAAATTAACTAAAGAAAAAGTAAAAGAAAACAATATAAATGGCTAGGACTGAGTTAGATTTATTTAAGAGACTACACATACAAACCTTCTCAAACAGATTTAGACAATCTTGGTTGTCGTCAAAATCAACTTTTGTCCAATCAATGCCATCTTGAATATACTCCTGGAAAGACAGTCAGCTGTTAATGAAGAGTTAAATATGGTAATATACAAATAAAACAAACTAAAGCTCCTGGAAGCATCCTTTAAGTTGCCTAATTGGCAAATGCAGTGGTCATGCATGTTAGAGTAAAAACTGCTGCCACCCAATTCTGTGGTAGATTATCAAACAGTATTTATAGCCTGTTTGGCCAAGCTTCTAGAATCAGCTTATTATGAAAAGTGCTTTTCTCAAAAGTACTTTTTGAAAAGTATCACCAGATTGTGTTTGGCTAATTAATTTGAAAAGCACTTTTAAGCAGTAATTAGTGTTTGGCCAAGTTTTTAAAAACTGCTTCCAAGTGTATTTTTCTCAAAAGTGCTTCTCTAAAAAGTGCTTTTGGAGAGAAGCTACTTTTTTCTGCTTCTCAAAAACTGCTTCTGCTTCTCCTCAAAAGCACTTTTTTCCTTCTAAAAGCTTGGCCAAACACCTCAATTTTTGGAAAAAAACACTTTTGGCCCAAAAAAAAAAAAGCTTGGCCAAACAGGCTATTAATTTAACACCATAAGCTTTAAGACTTCTTAAGCAGCTAATGGATCGGCAAAACAGTATTTTTGTTATAAATGTTTAAGCAACATGCTAAATAAGCCTTTAGTACGTAGAGGCAAATGTACAAAATCAACTCCAGACAGCCAGAATCAAATCAAAACCAACCCACTTGAAGTCAGCATGTTGGTGTGACAATTACAATTACAGTAATTATAACTACTATTTGAGAAATGCTGTGAAATTAAAATGTTTGGAGCAAACTTACTGTATAATCGTTTAGTACATTAAAATAGTACGAAGACAAATAAATGTAACCAACAACGATAATAAAATTGACCATACCCTTTTTCAAGCAATAATGACATTTTTCTGTCACAAAATTACATTCCAAACCAAACAGGAGAAAGTATAAGTCACACAGCCATTCTCCCTACAAACTTTCTGTAAACCATTAAAAGGGCCTGGTTCTGTTAATCTAGTCAATTGTGATTATACCAAGAGAAGACTCACAAGAAAATATCCACCAACTTAGTAATTGAAGGGTCATGCTGAGATTCAAAAAGGAGGTTGAGATCAATTCTCTCATTCATAACAGCATCACTGTTCTCACTAGCATCTGGTGAACATGGTAATGCTTTAATTATTTTGTGTAAGAACTTCTTTTGGGATAAATATAATGTAGGAACCGAGAGAAGAAAACATTTTTGTATCTGTACTAAAACAAAGGTGGATATCATATGATGCAAAAGAGAGTGAATTCGGATAAAGGGTGTTCAGGAAGATAGGAGATTGCTCACCTCAGGAAAAGAAATCAAATTTAGAAATGGAATAGTATGATAGGGCTACCGTTTTGAGTACTCATTTTGAAAAAAAAAAAAAAAAAAGAACAAGTCAGCATCAAACTACAGCTATGTCCATCCTACCCTTTACACGGCAGAAACTACAAAATTGTCAGGATCCAAGGAAATGAGGTGGGAAGAATTAAAAAACTTGGACTTCTTTTTGAAATCTCTTCTAAACAGGGTGACGAAATGCTGCAAGCTTGGTCATGAACATTGCATAAGATGGTAGACCGGAAGTAACATTGTCAAAGCCAAAACAAAGAAGAAGAGCAACATGAGACTAATATAAAGATAGCAACTCTTAAGACCCAGAAAACAGATATGGCGAGATTCGAGGGGCCAGAGAGTTTTCGCGAACTTAAACATGCTTCTTGGCATTATACTTTCAATGTTTTCAAATTAACAACAACAAACTAATCCCACAAGTGGAGTATGGGGAATGTAATGTATACTAAAACCTTTAGACTCCAGGGTCTGCCTCTAAACCTCTAACCTCGCGTTAACACCGCCTCATGTCTCGTCAATCATTACAATGCATCTGCAAATAACATGCATCATGGCACCTCCCCTTGAATGTGACGCGTCAGTGTGACTATTACCATTACCAGGGAAAATAAAAACGCGTTGAGAGCTAATCCCTCGTCCAACCCCATCACAAATGAAAAGTGTTCTGAGTCTCCTACCGTTGTTCTCACGTGGGTCTTAGCTCCATTATACAAAACCCTTAATCGCCCTAATATATGTAACAGATACACCTCTAGCCTCCAAAAATCTCCACAGGACCTCCCTCGGGACTTTATCGTAAGCTTTTTCTAAGTCAATGAACACCATATGTAAGACCCTCTTCCTCTCCTTGTACTGCTCCATAGCTCTCCTAACAAGGTGAATGGCTTTTGTAGACGAACGCCTTGGCATGAATTCCGAACTGGTTCTCGGAAATAGACACGCTTCTCTTCACCATCAACTCCACCACCCTCTCCCAAACTTTTATAATATGACTTAGCAGCTTAATACCTCTATAGTTGTTGCAATTTTTGATATCACCCTTGTTCTTCTATAAAGGGATTATCGTACTCCACCTCCATTCTTCGGGCATCTTCTTCTTCCTAAAAATAACATTAAACAGTCCAGTGGCCACTCCAAGTCTGCCCTGCCCGCGTTCTTCCAAAATTCCACCAGAATTTCATCTGACTTGATCGCTCTTCCCCCGCTCATCTTACGCATAACCCCCTTGACCTTCTTAATTTTTATACACCTACAATACCCATAGTCTTGACGACTCTCGCATCGTTCCAAATCACCCAGCACATTGTTCATGTCCCCTCTTCGTTCAAGAGTTATGGAAGTATGTCTGCCATCTTCGTCGAATATTTACCTCTTTCATTAAAACTCTGTGTTTCTTGTCTTTGACGCACTTCACTTGGTCCAGGCCATTTTCTCTCACCTTGGCTAGCATGCACAGCTTCTTGTCCTCCGTCTTTGCCCCCAAGTTCTTCATAGGAACTACCAAATGCTACAGTCTTAGCCGTCGTAACTGCTAACTTCGCATCCTTCTTAACCTTCTTATAGCACCCCATACCCGTCCTCTTCTCCTCCTCGTCTACGGAATGTTTTCAAAATAAATAAAATGAATTTGGTTTACCCTCTCTTATTTTAAAGAGGTGTGTTAAAAAATTTATTTTTTACAAAGGTCTAACATATTACGTGTCAGTAAAAAGGATGAAATAAGTTCTTATGTAAGATATCATCCAACAATAGACAAATATCACGTCTTGTATCTAACACCTATAATAGGTGAGACTTGTATTCGTCTTTGATATATTTCTTCCCTAATCTTATTTTCTCACACCCTTCTTCAAAAAATTAAGATTCAATGTCTAATTATGCAAAACAACAGTAGAACTAAAGCTTCCTCCTACAAAGTGATAAAAAGATAAAAGACGGAAGATGGATGAAATCAAAACCACCTTCACACTGTTCACCTACTCAAGATACCTACGCGAGTAAAGTCTACTACACTTGGTATTCAAAATCAAAAAAACCCATGAAGAAAAAGATTCCAACTCATAGCCAATATCAATAAAGATTGTGCTTTTTAAAATGGAAAATAAGCTTCTTTCCCATCATTTTGTAAAACTCAATTAGCTTAACTTTGTCCAAGTGAATTAGGAAGCAGCACCATTGTGGAAGAGAAAAAGGATTTCTTGGTATGACTTCTGAGAGGCTGATTCGTGCTTAGTCAGGCTTATATTCGTACCTTAACTTCTATTCACTCTGTCATGTTGATGGTAATTCCTCTTGGGACATTTATTAAAAAGATGTTGAAAATGTGCATCATGTTACTTGAAAAAGAAATCTGTTGTCACCACCTGTTTAGAAAGTGGAACTAGAAAGTAGTATGTTTATTCTAAAGTATTTAGATGTTAGGAAAATAGTCGTAAATGCTTACCATACATGGCACTGGATTCTAAATTGGTACTACATGGTCTCAGGCTATAAAAATAAGTATACTTTATGAAACTATTTTATCTAATAACTCACCATATGAAGTCTCCCATGTCAAAATAGGCATATATTAGGAACAAAAATTTACTAATACACTATGTTCAGAGCAATGGAAATATCTCTAGCATATAATAATGGCAAACGTTAGGAAATCCACCTTATCCAACCAAAGCTAATAGAACCCCATCCCTACTCCACTTTCCCCCGCCTTTCTCCCAAAAAGCTTAAATGGCATCCATAGTTATAAGTCTTAGGTACAAACCAAGCAAAAACAAAGAATTCAAGAAATCTGCAATCTCTAGTAATTTTGACATTAAGTCAAAGCTATAGCTACCGCAGGACCTTCTCTTTTTCCACTAATTGGGCCGAGAGTTCGGAGATGCTACATGTTCTCCATTGTTCTTACACATTTTTTACCCTGAAGCAAAAGCCTTCGCATTCTATCCATGGTTGCACAGATTCAATCAGTATCATTGAGCAGGAGGAAGAAAACAAACAAAGACATGACCTAAGTGAAGATACTATATTTAACAGGTATCAAGAGCTAGAAAGCCTGAAAATCAGGTGCAAATATATTCAACCAATGCATCAGTTTCTAATAGGATTAAGCAAAGGGATCATCACCTCTTGTTCCAACTTGAACAAGTGACGGTTAAAGTGTTGTTGCAACCTCTCATTGGCATAATTAATGCAGAACTGCTCAAAGCTATTCCTCTGGGAAAGAAATCAAGGTCAACATTATTAGAAAATAAAAGAAACATGAATGAATAAAGCATTATAAACCACAATACCTCGAATGATTCAAAACCATAGATATCAAGAATGCTGATAGATCTTCCAGTTCGACGTTTGCCAACTGCAAGTGACTTGTTTATTTGTTCAACGAGCCAGTCAAATAGACAAGAATAGATTGATTTTGCCAATGCATCTCTTGTGTCAGTAGCCTAACAAATAGAGAGAACGATCAGTTATTCTTCAAGGACTTTTTAAATGGTCCATTGGTCAAACGTATCTAACAAGCTTTCAGTATTGCCATATACTAAATCATTACCTGAGATAGTGTTAGCTTTTGGACAATATCATCATTTCTTACTCTCATTTTTCGAGTTGATAAAGCTAGCTTTAGCTCTTCCACACCACACCCGATTAAAGTTGAAACGGTTGTTAGGCCTACAGAATTAGACATCAAATAATAACATCAAAGAGTCAACAACAAAGCATGAAAACAATGTAGTTTCTTGGGAAACTAGTCAGTTTTAAGTGTAGAAAATAAGAAGATTCTCCTAACATACTTTAGTTTGATATACAATATAAATAATAAATCAACGTCTTAATCTCAAATTAGTTGGAGCTACATGAAACTTCTTTAGCCATTCTACTATAATTATGCCACTAGTTGTTAGGCCTAGCCTACATACAAAGCATTTAATTAGTCTACAAAGAATCCTAAATGTCGGCCCTAATGTAAGTGTAACAACAACTAAATAAGTCACTGATTGGCATCGTTCGGACAAATCCTTTTGTCAAGTTACAGGTCCCACATAGGTATAAAAGAAAACATAAAAAATCGGGTAATGTGCCAATCCACTTATTGTGTTCTTGGAGGGACACTTAGTTTCTTTCACATGATATCAGAACCAACTATTTGGAAAGCCATTCTCATACTCCTGAGTCAGCATTCAAATCCATGTGCAAACCCGTTGAACCGATTCCACAAGTAGAAGGTTGAGTTATAACCGGGAGTAAAAAGGCACCCAATGAGGTTTGTAAAGGTAATGGACCATTCCACCAAAAGCCTTAAGGTTTTGGGTCAAATGTACAGATTCTTTAATTTTCTTTCATTGTGCTATGTTCTTAACTAGCCGGATTGATCCTGCCAGATTGTAGATCATTGAGCTCTCCTCTATACTCCATATCCATTTATTATGGTGAATTATCAATTTATCATAATTTGATATTCTTTAAGCTAGTTTTCAACCTACTGCAACCCTCCTCTTTTTACTAACTTGGAACTGGATATTCTCTGCAATTGGCTGTCCAGATAGAAGTTGAAAACTAGTGTTTGATGTAAGTTGAGGAAGGCAGTAGTAAATAATGCCTTTTCTTTAGGACTCTGAAGTGGTTAAGTAAAGTCTAAAATTTGGTATAATATCACATGGCAACATTAGATCAAAAGAACATGTTATGTGACATTGCTTTATCAAATTATTGAACATTTCCTATATGTCCCATAGTTAACTATAAAATTCAATTGAGTCAACCAAAGTCTTATAAATCAAAGAGAGGAAAGGAAGGTGTCCAAGTGAGAGTAAGAAAGAGCAACAGAAGGAAATCGGTTGCAACCTAGTCCTAACAGACATCATCAAAAAAAGGAGATATAAACTACTGCCACAACTAGCTGAAGTGATTATCTTTTCACTTTCAATATTACCTTCATCCACAACTGGTTCAGCATGGTTTTCATTGTCCACAGATGTAAAAGAGATATTTCCAAGCCATAGCACTGCAGCTAGCATCGAAAAAACACTCTCTTGATCCTCCGTGCTGATATGAACAACATCGAGTGCTTCCTAAAACAATACACCATATTTAGCTTCACAAGTTTTAAGAAAAAGATCCAAAGTCAAATAGCCTAAAGATAAAAGGTGAAATTATTTTTTCGTGGAATAAGGATCAAACTTGAGTGCAAGACGAGAAGAATATTACCATTACAATACGAAATTGTTCAGCGTCATCAACCCCAGAAATTGAGTAACAATTGCTTTGTCTCAGGTAGTTATACTCACTTACATCCTTCAAATTTAATTTCTCTGCAGATGAGGTACAAAGAGAAAAGGAAAAAGGCCTAAGTGTCCGCCAAATATAGTAACAACTTGTAATTCCAAATCAAAGTACTCATATTTAAGTTATATTAAGCATTGCAACGATCAGCAAAAACTATAAATCAAACACATACTATCATTCAGTCCAACTTCCATTTTTGTTGTATTATAATTGCTTTGCTACATGCAATTCTCGTCCAAAACCTCTCATATATTGTATGAAGCTGCATTAGCATTAGCATGTGCTAAACTTCGATCCTCATTCAAGCACATACAGTTTTCGCAGGAAAAGACCAAAAGAAGGACAGGGAAACCGAAATACAGATTATCAATCTGACATCATCGGTAGAAAGTAAATTTTTTAAAGGACTCAATATACTGAAAATAGAGATTGGTGATTAGTTTCTTTGAGCATTAGTTTCAAAAATTGACTCTTTAGTTTCCTCTTCTTCGCTTCTTCAACACTTCTTGAAATCTTGTGGAATTGAGGAAAGTGCGAGTGAGGTTTCTTTTCTTCTTATATTCTTCTAACGTGAGTTTGAAGAATGCTTTCGATAGTTTTGTGAAAAACTTTAGCAAGGTGCTTTTGATTTTCTCTCCTTTGTGCTTGAGAGGTGCAAAACCTTGAAAGTACATCAATTTGGTATCCGAGCACCAGTCCAGGTCTGAATTCTTGAATTGTTATCTTGTTAATCATGTCGGCAGACAACAAAACAACAAGCTCGGGATCCTCTTCATTGATGAACAACTTCAGATTGAAAGATTAAGAACTACAGCCCTTGAATGAGACAACGAAGAAATTAAAAAGCAATGAAGAAATCAATGCAGAATTTGATTGAATTGGTCGAAAGTTTGCTGATTCCAAATCAGCCACCAAACCCACCATAATGCCTACAACCTCCACCACCACCAAGATACAAAATACCAGCTATAATATGGTGCATTCAGCTAAGGTGAACTATCTTTCCTTGAGATATTTGGAGATAATCCATACGTAGTTAACAGTTTCTATGACAGTTACTGTAGAACATGGAAGTGCCAACCAAAAATAGGTATCAAACAGAGAACAGCGCATCTTATAGGCAAAACATCTAGAGCAGGTGCATTGACAGATCAAACAATGAAATTCTCACCCTCCTACAGATTTATCATTCTTACCTTTGAGAGCCCCTGGAGCTCCTGCGCAGAGCTGATAAAATATATGATATGACCTTTCTCCCTCACTGCATTGAACCACTCTGGACTGTTCCATAAAACTTATAATTATTGCATTACAGAAAAATAACATAAATTTTTGCTGATGATCAAGGCAATTGGAAGGAAAAGTACCTTTTCAAGTAAAACTGTGAAGATCAATAAACCACATCAGCAGTCAAAGGAAAAGTACAAATATATGTCAGCCACTAGATTTTACTTTCGTGTCAAAATTTCATTTAATGAACTTATACAGGATGCTGTTCTTACATGTTTGAATATTAGCCCCTGATATTTTTCCAGTCTCACTAAAGTGAATCTCAATAAGTTTCCCCTGTCAAAAAGTAAACAATTTCTTAAATGCTAGGAAAAGAAATCTTGAAAAATGATTACTAATTCAAATCCAGGTCAGTTACAAGAAAATCACTTACAAATCGACTTGAGTTGTCATTTCTTAAAGTTTTAGCATTACCAAAGGCTTCTAAAATCGGATTCGTTTTCAGAATCTCATCCTCTATTCCACTACCACCTCCAAGGGCAGCCAAGTATTGCATGGCTATTTTTGCGGTTTCAGTTTTGCCAGCTCCGCTTTCCCCACTGGGCATGAACAAACCAAGGATTATTATAGTATACAGATTATCTAAGATGGCTTGATGCAATAAAAAACTACTACCGAAATTCTTAAAAGTCAAGATATAAAACATGCAT
Source organism: Nicotiana obtusifolia (assembly GCA_002018475.1). Classification (NCBI taxonomy): domain Eukaryota; kingdom Viridiplantae; phylum Streptophyta; class Magnoliopsida; order Solanales; family Solanaceae; genus Nicotiana; species Nicotiana obtusifolia. The sequence goes on along the minus strand of MCJB01037111.1, from coordinate 65,377 downwards.
TGCAGGAAATCAAAGAGGATCATCTGTAATAATATCATTTGCAATAATCAGAGAGTATTATAGGTATAACTACTGGTCGGAGTATTGATCAGGTAATAATTGGAAAAGATGTCAAAACAAAAGAATGTACCGTCAGACTCTCCATAATAGCATTGTCATATAACAACCATTCAATATAAAAGCCAAGTTTTTTGTGGAACCAATTTTCATGTTATGTTATGATATATGTTCTCTATAATAGCATTTCGCTATAACAACCAAAGAAATCCGGAACAAATCAGACTGTTATAGAAAGGTTTCACGGTATATTATTCTAACTCCGCTCCAGCTTGCAGGAACATGCACATTAGAAAATGCCAAGCAGCCTAAACAGTAAGAATGCATGCCTTCATGAAAGGCACTACGCGAGAATACCAAAACAAACCAGAAATCATTGACTTTTGGTTTCATACAACCATCAATCTGCTGCCCGTCAGTGTTGTCAGAGGTGAAAGGCATCAAGGCTCTATGGGCATAATTAAAGTGTGGGCTTTAGTTAAAAAAGGTGCAACAAAGAAAAAAGTAAAAAAACATATATGTAATGCAAGAAAAAAGTAACTTCATTCATAATGATTTCCTTAACAATTAATATATCTTTTTGCCATCATATTTATTGTTTATCTCTTTTATTCTATCCATGACATGCGCCTAACCTACACATCGCGCATTGCGTTCTTACATTTTAAAACTATGTTACTTGGAAAACAATATTTTGTTGATTAGCATGATTTCAGGAGATTTAATTTATCTAGAAGATTGTTGATTAGCATCATTTCAGGTGATTTTATTATATTTAGGAGATTTGATTTTATTTGATTTTATTTGATAGTTGGACTGATTGCATAGATTTATTCTATTTCCTTAATTAGCATTAAGAGCTTTGTATAAATTCTCTTGCTCATGGGATGTAAAGAGACACAAAAATACAAGAAGTCTTCTTCTTCTTCTTCTTGAAATCTTCAAGGTATCAGAGCCATTGCTTCCCTTAGAGGTGAGTTTTTCTCCCTCGCAGCACTGGGGTTTCATATTTGTAGCAACAGGTCGAGTTTCCTCCCTCAAAATAGTTTTCTCGGTGACTTTAAGAAGTTGTCCCGTTAAAATCTTTTTATGGCAGTTTTGGAAAAACAATTTTCCATGTGGTTCGCATGTATGTTCTAACCCTACCCCAGTCAGGTTCATACTTTTTCGGATCACCAAAGCTAGGATTCAAGTGAGGCAGACCTAATCTTTACGACAAGACAATGATTTGCTTCAGTTTTTTCCTTCTTCTATGAGACAAGTTTGAGGTAGTTTCTTTCCGATTTTAGAAAATTTATTTTCTGATTTGAGTGCTATTTGAACTATGGGGGACACTAAGGCGGTTGATAACACTTACCCGAGGGACAACATTTCTCTTCACAAATAAGTGTTGTAAAATTAGATGGGGCTGGTACTTATCTTGCTTGACCAAGATCTTGTTTGCTTTTTATTAAGCCTAGAAAGTTGCTTGGTTAAAGAAAAAAGAAAGCACCTGTTGTTACTGATGTTAGCTATAGTCAATAGGATTTTGATAATTCTCTAGTTATGACATAGCTTTTAAATACGATGCATCCTCCCATTTCCAAACAATACTTATTGCTTGATATTGCTGAGAAGATATAATTCGACTAAGTGCACTTACTCTCGCAAGGGAAATGACGCTGAGATCTTTGAAATTCGAAAAATAATTCATGCCACTAAGCAAGTTGAGTTGACTATTACTGATTATTACTCTGAGCTAAGTGGGTTATGGCTGGAGATTAACTACTATCAGGATCTCTAAGCAAAGTGTACTAATGATGCAGTTCTTTTTCAACAATTGGTTGAAAAGGAAAGGGTTGATGATTTTCTGGCCGATTTGAACCAAAAATATGATCAAATCAGGGTTCAAGCAATCGATAAAATTCCTTTTCCTTCTCTTGAGGATGCACACTCTCATGTTCAACATACTCGTATGTTCAACAAAAAGAGAGCCGACAAAGGGCCATGCTTTATTCAGCACCAAAAAAAGTCCGGGTTAGCTGTGTCTCATGAGCAACCAAATGCGTTCACTCCTGATAAAGTTCACCTGCACTGTGATTAATGTGGAAAGCCAAGGCATAAAAAGGAGACATGTTGGAAACTACATGGTAGACCAACTAGAAATTGTGGAGGAAAACGTGTAGGTCCATCAAGGGTTCAAGCTAATATTGCAGAAAACATGGAGACATCCAAGGAATTGCTTCCGAAGAAGCTTTGTCTTCGAATGAAGTTCAGCATCTTCGCAGTCTTCTTAACAAATTTGATTATTCTAATGTTGCCACTTCCAACTATGTACAGTCAGTATTTCCTTTAATGCTCACTTTAATTCTTGGTTTATTAATTCTAGTGCGAATAGACACATGACAGGCTCCTCTAAAGACTTCCAAAATTACTCTCCTAGTTCCCAAGGGGATTATGTCAAAATAGCCAATGGCTCCCTAACTCCTGTCTCTGAATATGTTGTCCTTACATCTGAAATTATATTATCATCCGTTCTCCATGTACTTGAGTTTCCTATTAATATGTTATCTGTTAGCGTCATCACCAAAAAACTAAACTGTAGTGTCAAGTTCTTTCTTGATCGTTGTGTTTTTCAGGGTTTTCAAACAACGAATAGGACTGGCTGTGGTAGATTGCACGATAACTTATATTGGATTGATGGGATTTGAGACTTTGATCAAGCCTTTTTGGGAAAAATAATGATGTTATAAGAAATAATACAGCACCATAGATGGTCGGGGCACCCATCTTTTTTCCTTTGAAGAAGCTATATCCTAGTTTGCTTTCCAAAACTAAGATTGGAACTTTGTTTTGTGATGCTCGTGAATTTGCCAAGCATACTAGAAACTCTTATCCTTTACGCGATCATAAAAGTTCAGCTCCTTTTTCAACTACTCATTCTGATGTAGGTGGTCCTACTCAAACAGTTTCTTTGTCTGGAATCGATGGTTTGTTACTTTTAGTGATTGTTGCACTAGGATGACTTGGGTGTATTTGCTAAAGGCCAAAAATGAATTTTCTCCTGTTTTTAGTCGTTTCATAAGATGATTTGTTTCCAATTTGAGACTAAGATAAAAATCTTACGCAACGACAATGGTACATAATACATGGATAAAAATTTGGTATTTATTTGAGGTCTTATGAGATAATCCACCAAACAAGTTGTCCTTATACTAGTGTACAAAATGGGGTTGCTGAAAGGAAAAATAGACATATATTAGAAGTGGCAAGATCTCTTATGATTACTATGAATCTACCAAAACCTTACTGGGGGATGCCGTTCTATAAATTATTATCTCATCAACAGAATGCCACTTAAAACTCTCAATTTTCAGAATCATCCCTTGGAAGCTTTAAAGGGTAAGAATGATTATATTGTTCACAATATAAAGGGTATCTGGGTGTGTCTACTTTGTTCACAATAGGAACTCTTTGAAACTTGACCCTAGAGCTCTTAAATGTATCTTTATTGGGTATTCTCCAACAAAAAAAGTGTACAAATGCTATCATTCTCCCTCCCGAAAATCCTTTGTCAACATGGGTGTCAACGAGAATCTAATCCCTATTTCAGTATTACACCATCACCTCTTCAAAGGGAGAATTATAAGGAGGAAGAGAAGATTCTCCCAAGTTCCACGGTTGAAATCACTACCATTACCATTGGGGAAAGTGAAATTGGAGAAAGAATTTAGGGGGAGACTATTGGCGTTTGGATAGGCCTAATTTGAAAACTAACTCAAAGTGAAATAGAGTAGAAGAAGAAGAAGTCATCATGCAATCTAACCTTCCTCGGTAAGTTGTCTATATTTCTTAATGAGTTAGATTTGCCTTTTGCTCACAAAAAATAAGTCAAATATTGCACCACAAAACACCCTTTATCTAATTTTGTCTTCTATAATTCTTTGTCTCCCTCCTATAGAGTCTTTGCCTTGTCCATTTCTTTTGTGTCTATTCCCCAAGAATTGGAGAGAAGCTTGTGCAGATCCTAAATGGAAGCAAGCCATGATTGAAGAAATGAAGGCCTTGTCAAAAAATGAGACTTGGGAACTTGTCACTTCACCAACCAGACAAGAAGTTGGTTGGTTACAAATGGGTCTTCACTATGAAGCACGAAACAATGGCACGATTGAAAGATTCAAAGCAAGATTGGTGGCTAAGGGATTCACTTAGACTTATGGAGTGGATTATCAAGCGATATTTGCCCTGTTGCTAAGATGAACACCATTAGAATTCTTTTGTCTTGTGCAGCTAAACTTGATTGGGACTTGCAACAGTTTGATATGAAGAATGCAATTTTTCATGGAGACTTAGAAGAGGTGTATATGTAGATTTCTCCTGGATTTGATACAGCACAAAGTCAAGGAAAGGTATGTAGATTGAAGAAATCCTTGTACGGACTAAAGCAATTCCCCAAAGCTTGGTTTGACAGATTGTGCAAAGCAATGATCTCCTTCGCTTACCAACAAAGCAATGTTGATCACACCCTCTTCGTAAGACATCAAATGGGTAAACTCACTCTTCTCATATTTATGTTGATGACATAGTAATGGCAGGAGATGACAAAGAGGAGATGATCTGATTGAAGAAGTTGTTGGCACATGAATTTGAGATGAAGGATTTAGGAAAATTGCAGTACTTTTTGGGAATTGAGGTGGCTAGATCAAAAAGAGGAATTTTTACTTTTCAAAGAAAGTATATTCAGGATCTCTTGGTATGACAGTAAAATCGCCCATTAAAAGCAATCACAAGTTACAAAGTGGAGTTGGAGTCTCAGTTGATAAGGAGAGATATCAAAGATTGGTTGGAAGACTCATTTTTCTCTCCCACACTAAACCAAACATAGCCTACTCAGTTAGCTTGGTGAGTCAGTTCATGCATGATCCCAAAATCCTCATATGCAAGCTATCTTTCACATTTTGTGGTGTCTGAAGTTTGCTCCGCGGAAAGGTCTACTTTTCTCCAAACATGATCACCTCCAAATAGAAGCCTTTACAGATGCGGATTGGGCTGGATCTCAAGATGATAGAAAATCTACATCTTGTTACGTAAACTCGTAGGAGGAAACTTGGTTACTTGGATAAGCAAGAAGCAAAATATAGTTGTTAGATCAAGTACGGAGGTAGAATATAGAGCTATGGCCTAGGGTGTTTGCAAAGTACTTTGGCTATAAAAGTTAGTAGAGGAATTGAGACTCTTGTACTGTGAAAACAAGGCTACCATCAGTATAGCTCATAATCTAGTCCAGCATGAGCGAACAAAGCATGTGGACATTAATCGACACTTCAACAAAGAAAAAGTTACAATTGGTGTCTTGAGTTGTTTCATGGAAACTTCCCCGATTGAATTATTTGGGCCCACTCGTTACCAATTGGATCGAGGGTACTTCCAGCAAGAAACATATCGAAGAGTTAGTGTTGGGCTAGCAGAAAATCAAAGTATATCAAAAGCCTACTCTAAAATTCCTGAAAATTAGCTTTTTATGATTACATCGGCAATAATCCGGCATACGAGATCCTCGGAAAAACAGCTAGCTAATATGTTTACCAAAGGTTTCAACAAGCGGACTTTTCATACATTGAGTTGCACGTTGGGCATGTGCGACACTTTGCACCAACTTGAGGGGGAGTGTTGATTAGCATGACTTAAGGAGATTAATTTATTTAGAAGACTGTTGATTAGCATGATTTTAGGAGATTTGATTATATTTAGGAGATCTAATTTTATTTTATTTTATTTGGTAGTTGGATTGATTGTATAGATTTATTCTATTTTCTTAATTATTATTAGGAGTTTTTTATAAAATCCCTTACTCATGGGATGTAAAGACACACAAACTACAAGAAGTCTTCTTCTTCTCCTTGAAATCTTCATATATATTTCGGAAAGCTTGCCATACTATCATTTCGGAAAGCTTCAATGTACCTTCCCTAGCAAAAAAGTTTACTTTTTTTAGCATCAAATGCTGACACACACCCGATCAAGAGGCATACACCAACAATCTGCTGCCCCACTGAAATGCGAGAAAACATTTTGGCATTTTCTTCCTCTCATCTAAGAGAAGATAGCAATTTCACAGATATTGTTCCTTCTAAGACTATGTTTGTGCTGCTTCTTATACTTAATTTTAGATAATCTACTTTCTGGATTTTCATCTAACTAATAATGTCCTGTAACTAAGGAGGTTGGCTTCCATCCCAAACTAGTCTATTATAAAGGATTAATTATTTAGAAGGTCCTTGTATACATGTTCATACAATAGCTTGAGTCAGATGAATCTCAGTGGGAGCAAGAGAAACAATAAGCATGTAAAATGATACAACATTCCAAACTAGTTGGTATCATCTTTATGGATTCTTTGCTTCCAGTGTGGTTCTATTCTTTTGATAACATCAATGTCGTTCTTTTGTTAATTAATATTGCATGGATTCCAAGAGATTTAAAGTCTTTTGAGATAACTTCCCTCCTTGTTACAGGTGCACCAATACTAAGCTTGATAGCGTGTGCTTATGCCCCAATTAGGGGCAATCAATAAAGTTATGAGACAAATAACATTAAAAAAAAGTGGTGCATTCATTTTGACGAAGTACAGAGTAACCAAAAATGGAAAGAAGAATCAGCTCTGAAGATATGAGAATAAAAGTGGATTCGAATATTAGAAGCCAGCAAACAAGTGAAACTCAAAAGCATTTAACGTGCTGACCTTATAATGATAGACTGATTCACTTCATCTGCAGGAAAAGAAAATTATGTAAGATTTATCATGATTGCCAGGAATGATATTTGGCCTTAATCATTATTGCTGGATAACATAAGTACCTCGAACCATTTCTCTTATTGCCATATCCGTGATGGCATATACATGTGGGCTCTCAATGGATTTACGTTTATATGCTTCAATGTACTCATTGCCATACAATGAGACTTTCTTAAAAGGATTCACGGCAACAAGAACTGGACCAGCTTTTGTCTAGAAGAGGTGAAGAGGAGGAGAAATAAAAAGGCATAAGAATACGAGAAAAAGCTAACTACAATTCAAATCAGGGAGATTTGTGCATACATAAATCATATCTCTATTGTATCTGTACTGAAGATTGTACAATACTGATGGCTCATTTAGATAACTCAATTGCATGAGATCATCCACACCATCAAGAATATCAGGATTCGCAGGTAATAAATCGTCAGCTTTAACTTTTAAGACCTGCATTGACCAGAAAACAAGGCGTGAGATTAAACCATAAACTTGAACCCTCAGTAAGCATGAAAAGCCAACCAGAATAGCCTTATTATTTTAACAAAAACGAGATGTGTTTGCGAAACAAATCTAGAACAAGAACTTCAAGAGAGCTAGGCAGGTAAGATATAGAACCCTTGGGTTAGGAAGAAGAGTGGAAGGGACTGGGATTCTGGGGAGGGCGAAGAATGGTGATACAGGTTGAAGCAGGGTAAGGGTAAGGTGCACACAGGAAATGAGGAAATGAGAATGAGTGCTGACAGATAGGTGATATAGTAATAAGTTAACATACTTCTTTTTGCTTTGATGTTTTCTAAGGCATCCATTCTTTTCAACTTTTTAAAAGGACTGAACAATCACGACACATACAAGGGAAGGTGTCATGGTGTATGTTATTTGCTGATGACATAGTATTGATTAACGAGACACGAGGGGGTGTTAACACTAGGTTGGAAGTTTGGAGACAGACGCTGGAGTCTAAAGGTTTCAAGTTGAGTAGGTCGAAAACTGAATACTTGGAGTGCAAGATCAGTGATGGGAGGCATGAAGAAGAAGTGGAAGTAAAGATTAATACTCAAGTCATTCCCACAAGAGATAGTTTCCAGTATCTTGGGTCTATAATCCAAGGCAACAGGGAGATTGACCAGGATGTTACTCACCTCATTGGAGCGGGTTGGATGAGATGGAAACTAGCTTTGGGGTTTTTACGCGATAAGAATGTGCCTCCTAGACTTAAGGGCAAATTCTACAGGGTGGTTAGACCGGCTATGTTGTATGGAGCTGAGTGTTAGCCCGTCAAGAAGTCTCATGTCTAGAAGATGAGCGTAGCTGAAATGAGGATGTTGAGATGGATGTATGGACATACCACGAAAGACAAGATTAGGAATGAAGTTATTAAGGACAAGGTGGGAGTGGCATCCGTGTAAGCCAAGTTGTGGGAATCAGAGGCTGCGATGGTTTGGACATGTGAGGAGGAGAGATATAGATGCCCCGGCCAGGAGGTATGAAAGGTTGACCATGGCGGGCTTGAGGAAGGGCAGGGGTAAGCCAAAGTATTTGGGAGAGGTGATTAGGCAGGACCTGTCGGTACTTCATCTAACCGAGGACATGACTAGCGATAGAAAGGTGTGGAGGTCGAAGATTAAGGTGGTGGGTTGACAGGTAGTTGTGAGTTTCTCCTAGGTTTACCAGTAGTACTAGTAATATTCTGGTTGTTGGTTGAAAGTTACTTTCTTCTAGTTTGATATTATATCTGGTACTTAGCAACCACGTCCATTGTTTTTGAAAATTGCTACTGAAAATTGTTGCTCCCTGATTGTTACTATTTGATGCTACTTTTCCTCCGTTTTACTGGAAATTGTTGCTCCCTGATTGTTACTATTGATGCTACTTTTTCTCCTCTTTTTCCTTATCGTCTTTGGTCTCCCTCTTTTTTCTTTCTCCCCCCTCTTTCTTCTTCTTCTTCGTCCCTTTTCTTCCTTTCCATCTTTTCTTGAGCCAAGGATCTATCGGAAACAGCCTCTCTACCTCTCCAGGTAGGGGTAAGATCTACGTACACACTACCCTCCCTAAACCCCACCCTGTGGGATTATACTGGGTATGTTGTTGTTGTAAAAGGACTGAACAAGAGAACTGTCGAAACAATTTGTTTCTTTTATCATAAAGATTTGCAAGCAAAAAAGATGAAAGAATTTTAGCAAACTGCACTCACCTTTCCTTCAGACAATGATATGAGAACTTCATTTCCAGATTTCGAAATGATTGTTGCCAGCTCCCAATTAACATCAGGTAGTTGAAACCATGAATGGAGCTTCTGCAACAACTCAACAATAAAAGTTCAAAAAAGAAGGTAAGAAAATCATTAAAAAGTGAAATGTATTGCCGCAGTCAAACCAGCATATCCTGTTTGAAATCATTGTAATGGTAAATAATTGCGCATGTTGAACATTACTTGTATTACATCACAACCCATATCCAATACAAAATTCAAAAACAAGAAAAATGAATTCAAACAAGAAAGACAACAATTGCAAGGCTGTTCATCGACTATTTCAAGTCTAAGAACAGTCAACTTTTATAAAAGCTGTCCACATGTTAGATGACGTAGGCCATCTTTTGCCTTTTGCCAACAACAATATGATCCTGTAAATAATTAGCCACCAGCTGTCTCACAAGATCTAACACTGATATAGCAATTGGCAAGAACCTAAAATGTCCGTATTGATGAAACCTACTGTAATTCGTTATGTTGTGTCTAAATTCACATGTTGCACTGAAACCGTGGGATGCAAGTTTAACTAAGGTGAAGCAATCATAAACGTTAGAAGTCTAAGTGAATAATAACCAGCCACTGGCTTCCAAATAATCAGCCTCTTTGTTTGCTAGCATCACAAATGGGTGACAACTGCTCCTTTCTCCTTTCTCTGCCCCCCCCCCAAGAAAAAGAAATCCTGTCTCCAGAGCCCTTTCAAAGATATTGCTAATCAGTCAAAAACTCAATATAGATGAACTCTAGAAAGGATAACTTTTTTGGTTCACGAACTCCATCCATTTCAACGGCCTTCAAATTATTTGAAGAAATACCAACCGCACTGGAACATTTGAAGAGAATTTAACCATGAACCTTAGAAAGAGGAGTTGCACACGAGATAGTATAACTAGACACTTTTATCAAAGCATAATCACAGACTTGTACACCAGAAGAAATACTCTTCAACCACTCACAACACCGGAAATTATCGAAAAGTAAAGGTCCCAGATTTTCCTTCAGAAAGTTCTGGTTTCCTGTAAAGATATTCCCAAATCAATTGAACTATTAAAATGAATTCTGCTGTACTCCCAAACAGAATCATTTTAGCGAGCAGGATGGATCAATACGTCTCGCCCCATACGCCCTGGTAAGTACATAGACAAACTTGAGAATCACCGAGCCATTCTCAGTAGCAGATGCATCTCTCATAGTTCACAAGCCAATTACATGATGACGAACAAAGGAGAAAGTCTTCTATCTAAGTACAAAAGGCAGCATGCATTATGTTTGATTCTTAAGCTATTCACGTGATGGCAAATCCATACTTCCTTCCACAGGAAAGAGGAACTCCAGAAAGACATTCCTATTTAAGCCAATGTTTCAGAAAAAAATTTACCAGCAGAAGCAGGCAGTTTTCAATCTAGTAGCTCAATTAAGCCTAGTAGAAAGGTTGCAGATGGGGTTTTTTAAGAAAAGAAGAAGACAAAAAAATAGAAAGAGAAAACTACTTTCAGAGGATGAGAAACAAAATGCTCCCAGGCATGGAAATCGTAGCTTAACTGGTTTAGTTCTTTTCAGGCGACAGAAGAGTTTTCTCCGGCGGTGTAACTACAGAAGTTATAGTTTCTTTTCAATCATTCCTTAGTGATTGATCAGAAACTGAGTCTGGTGCGATAACATGGGACTACCTCTGAATTTATGGTCGGAGAAAGTCTTCAAGGAAATTGGAGATTATTGCGGAGGGTGGATTGAAACAGAAGAAGAAACAACCCTAAAAGATCACTTGCACTGGGCTCGAATCAAAGTGAAGGGAGATGGGAAAGAGATCCCCCGAGAATACAAGTGGAAAGTGATGGATATTTATATAATTATCCCAATCTGGTGCAAGATTCTGGCAACGGTGATGGTGAAGACAGGAGTTTTGGTTGGAGAAGAAGAAAGCAAGGGACCGGTGGATAATAAGTTTAACCAATCTTTTAAAGATAGGGATGAGGGGGCCATTGATGTGTTACATATGGGGGTAGCAAACGGGCAGGGCGGGTCGGATATGGACGGGTTAAAAATAGGTAATGCAAAATACGGATAAATTATCCGACCCGACACATATTTAATACGGATAAAAAAAGGGTTAATTAGAGGATAATATGGATATATCCATATTATCCATGACTTCTTGAATATGATCACTTTTGGGATAATTCTTAGTCTCCTAAACTTGAGGAACCTCCATTTGAGGATTTACAAATGTAAAAGTTTATCCTATTAGTTATCCATTGGTTATCTATTTTTAAGTGGGTAATATAGTTCTTATCCATATTTGACTCGTTTTTAAATAGTTCATTATCCGACCCATTTTTTAATGAATAATATGGGTGGATAACTGTTTTCTTTTAACCATTTTGCCACCACTAGTTACATACCCTACATCACGTGGACATCTAGGAGGATCTCAAATTTTGAAAGGGGACACGTGGGGTAGAGGATTCTAGGGAACTGGAGGAGGTGTCGGGGGGGGAGTGGGTCTAATGAATTAAATTTGATGGAGGTCGAGTCGGGTCAGGAAAATGAAGTTGGGCTAAATAATAAAGGGAAAGAAATCCGTTTAGATAAAACATATATTATTGGACCTTCATACCAGTCCAAACTAGCTTTAAAAAGAGGTCAAGATTTATGTCTATTCAATCAGCCAAAAGAGATAATGAAACGGGTGTTTTTAGACCCGATGGTCTGCGAATTGCAAGCCTCTTCTTACGCGAAGCTCTCTTTAACTGTGACTACTGAAGATAGGGAAACAAGGTGGAACTAATCCCATACCACTTACTCTTGATTTAGTGCACATGCATGTGGAGGAAATAGATGCAATTAAATCTTCTACAGAGGTTGTAATGATGGGTGGTCTTAATAATCAGATGGAGGAGGAAATCAACTCGCTATCTACTCTCCGCCCATACCATGTCAGATTGAAGAAGCAGATCCTATAGAAGTTCAAATTCAACAAGTTGATTCAGAAGCCTCTTTGTGGGTTCAGCAGAATGTTATAAAACTTAGTAAGAAGTTTGGGGTCGATTTCCAGGGTTGTGAATGGGATACACTATCACTTTTCATGAAGATTGATAGGAGAAGGCAGGGAAAGTAGGTAATAAATACCTCACCCAACTTGGCCTCAACTTCTAAATCAAAATGTCAAAGGGAATTGAAGGGTTTGAAATGGAGAATGAAATACAAAGAGGGTGAACCAAGAAGTGTGTGTGTGGGGGGGGGGGGGGG
>MCJB01037111.1:0-45664 GCA_002018475.1 Nicotiana obtusifolia | reverse complement strand
GGGTGGGGTGTGTCACCGTGACAGCCTCCTAAATTCAATTCAATTGGTCTTTTTTCTTTTTTTTTTTCTTAACACCAACCTTCAATTTAAATATTTCACATGTCACAAGGTTGAGAAATGACTAAACTGCCTTCACACTGTTTGCACCATAAAAATTTGGACTTTATCTTGACATAATAGGTTATTTAGTTTTTGTTTATTTTATGAGGTTAGTGTGGACGGATGCCATTTGTCTATATTGATGTCTCCCAAAAGGAAAAGCTTAAGAAGAAGAATGAGGGAAATGTGGTGGGTGACTTTAAGATTAAAATTAGAGTTTGGTCAACAATTTCAAAAGAAAGAATCTTAAGGTTAATTTTTACAAAATAGCGATATGAACTTAAAGAAGTTTGCAAAGTGAGATGCATTTCAAATGTTATTTACTCCTCAGGAAAAAAAAAATGACAAAACAAAAATTACAAAGGAAAAATAATCGAATCTCACCCATTTTCAAGTCCTCTTCTCTGCCGTCGCTGTATATGTAGGGGAAAAAAGAGCGGAGAAGAAAAAACAACCGCTTGACTTTTGGCACATGAGGTGGCGAGCACAAGAAGTTGGTTCGGCTTCAAGGGTGGTGTTGTGAGGGACAAGGGTAGCAACCCTTTATTTCCGGAAAAAACCTGTATGCCCACAGATCACTAACCGGAGGGAGCAATATTTTCACTTTTATTACTTTAATTAATTTTTTGGTTGTTTTCATACATATTAAGAAGTTCACCTTTTAACATTAATTAACCATAAATTTAACCATATTAAACTTTACTATCCCTTTGATTTGTACATTGAAAATATAACAAATACTCCGAAAATTTTTACTCCAAGGATAACTTTGAAAATAAGAAGTTAATTCCTTCTTGATATCTAAATAAATCGAATATTGTGGACCATAAAAAAAAGGCCAAAAATTAATTAAAGTGGACCAGAAGGAGTATGTGAACACTATTATGGACACGTGCACGACTCCAATTTCCCACCATAGGATGTCGTGATGTTACCTAGTCTCTCAGACTAGGTAAGTCTAACTTTTAATAATAACTTAACAGAAATAATCAACAGAAATACTAAGCAAGACTGGTAAACTCATATAAACTTCCAAAATAGGATCTAAACCACAACTCTCCCATAACCGGTGGAACTGAGTCATAAGCTCTATAGAATAATCTACAAAGTCTAGTACAACATTGTCTGATAAGAAACAACAAAATAAAATGATATGGAAGGTGACTCAGAGGCCTGCGGACGCGGAGCAAGTATACCTTGAAGTCTCCGGAAGGCAGCTAACAGTCAATCACTACGTCCAGCACGAGCAGACGTACCTAGATCTGCATAAAAAGATGTGCAGAAGTGTAGTATGAGTACACCACAAGCGTACCCAGTAAGTATCAAGCCTAACCTCGATAGAGTAGTGACGAGGCCAGGTCAAGACACCTACTAGGACATAATAAATAGAAGGAAAATATAATAACAAGAAATAATGGGAGCGGAGAAATAAATGATACGAAACAAGTTAATAACATAAACTGATGATAGAATTGTAAGCATATAGATAACATGAAGGAAGCAATTAAAGAGAACTACAATAATCAAATACGGACAAAACTGGTAAGACAAGGAAGAATAAAGGCAACAAGAACTATTCCACCAATAACTCTTTTCAACATGAGATGCACAACAAGAATCATACAACCAAGGTACTGCCTCGTATACAACAAGAATCACAACTGAGGTACCGTCTCGTATACAACAAGAATCAATTTCAGTCACAATCTTTCCTTATACCGTCGCGTGAGCCTTACATTTAAATAGTTTTAAAAATATATTTTTTCGAAATAGCTACACGCACTTTAGCCCACCTTATGACGCTGATTGTTTAAAGTTTCCTATTTACTAGAGTTAAGTAGATTCTCTTTACAAATTGAATACTTTCCCTTAAAAGACTCTCAATCACAATTAGTGCCTTCAATTAAGGGATTCAATTACATCCATTTTTTTCTTCTTTCCTCTCCTCTCTTGTTCTTCTACTACCGTCTCTCTCCCTCTTCTTCGCAACTAATTTGAATTTGTTAATTGAGATTAAATTTTGAAATTTTGTCTTAAAACATAGAAACAGCAACAGAGGATCCCTCTCCAGATTAAAGTTTCTTCATAAGCTCCTTTTTTAGTGGATATTAATGCACTTTGATTTCCCGAGGAAATAAAAGCCTCGTCTCTAGTCCAGATATGCCTGTGAAATACACTCCTTGAGTATATATTTAAGTCAGGGGAACTTCACCAAAAGATAGAAGTTTTTATTTCCGAATATCTATGGCAAAATTGGGGAATAATCAAGATAACGGCACAACCTGGTAGGACAAATTTAATAGAACTTTCATGTAACAATCACAAAAAAAAATAAAAAAATAAGACAAACTACAACAGAATGCAAATGAGATACAATCTTTATATAACTTTAAGATATTTTTGATACATATCAATAATTTTATATAAAAAAAGAGTTTTTGTAACTTAAATATAAATTTTATACAACGATTCATATAATATACAACTTGTTTCCAACTTTCATACAACATTGAAGCAAAAAAAGGACAATTACAATATAATACAATTTAAATACAATTTTCATACAACTATAATACAACTTTAATATGATTTTATATGTATATTGTATATAACTTGTTCTTCTTCTTCGAGTTTCAATCTGAAAATCCAGATAAAATCAAATCTAATCTTTACCAAATACCCTCAGAATTGAGATACAAACTCCAACAAATATCCCAATCATTTTCAACAACACCCAATTCGAACAACAACATATTTAGAAACGTGAAGTCAAATTCAAAGCTTCGAAGTTTCTTAATGGTTGTCAACATGCAGAGTCAAATACCTTCAGAATTTATTGATTGATAATTTCAATTCAAACATCAACTGTGCAATAGGAAAGAAAATTACTAAGGTAAAACTCCTAGTCAAACGATTGAAATCTATTGATAAATTCCTTGAAGAAAAAAGGAGAAATAAACTGAAAAAAGAGAGAGAAGCAAATGTAACGATCCGGCTTGTCGTTTTGAGTATTTTAGCCCTGTTCCCCTATTTATTGCATTTTGTATGTTCAATTGTGGTTATGTGACTTGCCGGGGTGATTGGCCTGATTTCGGGTGAGTTTCGAAGTGAATTGGGACACTTGGTCCCAACTCCCAAGGTTAAAAGCATAAGCTGGAAGAGTTGACCAGAGTTTGACTTTTGTGTAGACGACTCTGTAATGGAGTTTTGATGGTTCGTATAGCTTTGTATGGTGATTTTGGACTTAGGCGTACGTCCGGATGTTTATTTGGAGGTCCGTAGGTCGTTTTGGCTTGAATTGGTGAAACTTGGGAAGTTGAAGATTTGGAAGGTTGATAGGTTTGGCCGAGAGTTGAGTTTATTGATATCGAATTCGGATTGTGATTTCGGGAGTTGGTATAGGTCCGTTGTGTTATTTGGGACTTGCATGCAAAATTTGAGCTCATTCGGAGTTCGTTTGATATGATTCAGCATTAGATTTAAAAGTTGGAAGTTTCTTAGTTCATTAAACTTGACTTGGAGTGCGATTCGTGATTTCGATGTTTGTTTGATGTAATTTGAGGCTTCATCTAAGTTCATATCGTGTTTTAAGATATGTTGGTATATTTGGATGGGGTCCCGGGGGCCTCGGGTGTGATTCAGATTGAAATCGGATAGAGATTGGACTTAAGGAGTTGCTGAAGCTTAAGGCTTCTAATGTGATCGCACCTGCGAGGTCTTGACCGCAGGTGCGAAGTCGCAAAAGCGACAGACCTATCGCAGAAGCGAAGAGTAGCTGGGCTTGGCAGAGACCGCATATGCGAGGAGCTTTCTGCATCTGCGAGCCTGCAGGTGCGAGGGATTTGGTCGCATGAGCGGAAATGGCCAGGACGGTCTGGAGTCATAGAATCGGAGGTTATCCGCATGTGCGGACGCGCAGGAGCAAATGTAGGACCGCAGAATGGTCCCGCAAGTGCGCAAGTTTAGTCGCATGTGCGCTTGGTCGGGTGTCTAAGTGGAATCCACAGGTGCGGAAATATAACTGCAGAAGCAGCATCGCAGGTGCGACTCTGTGGGTCGCAGAAGCAGAATTCGCTGCGCAGAAATAGCTTCTTCGAGAGTTTTGTCTCATTTATCACACTTTGAGTTAGAGAGCTCGATTTTGGAGGGGGTTTTCGAGGATTGGATTGGGGTAAGTATTTTTTACTTGGATTTCCTTATTATTTATGATTCCATCATTGTTTTTATCATTTAGTTAGTATTTTGAATTGGAGGAATTGGGGAATTTTATGAAAACTTTTCTAAACTATATATTGAGGGTTTGAAGGTCGATTGAATTCAGACTTGGATAATTTTAGTATGGTTGGACTCGTATTGGAATGGTTGTTCGTATTTTGTAAGTTTGGTCGGGTTCCGAGGTGCGAGCCCGGGGTTGACTCTTTAAGTTGACTTTTTGGTTTTCTATAAATATTGCAACTTTATTATCCGGAATCATTTCCTATGGTTTGTATATATGGTATTAAGTTATTTTGGCTAGATTCGAGCCGTCCGGAGTTGGATTTTTGCAGAAAAGACTTATTAGGGGATTGATTCGACTTGTTTGAGGTAAGTATGTTGCCTAACTTTGTGTGGACAAACTACCCTTAGGACTTGGGTTGATTTGTGTTATTTTAGTAATGTGGAAGATGTGTATACAAGGGGACAAGTGTGTATACAGACTTATTTGTGGTATTTTGACCGGACTAGACTCTTGGACTTTTTCATGCATTTAATTGGAAGTTGTAATATCATGTTATATCTTCCATTATTAAATTGCTCTTACATGTTTTACTTGATGTTGTTATCACATGCTCCATTCCTTATTATCAAACATGCTCTTATATGCCTTAATTGCCTTTGTTATCTCTCTTATTGTCATGTTACCTCTTTTATTGTCGAACTATTTGGAATTGTTATTTAATGATGTCTTTTCATGTTGAGTTATTCCATGCATTTAGAGGTAGATACTATTTCATATTGTCTCTTTCATTGTTAAGCTTATGTTGGACATGTAAATTAGAAATTGTCATTTTGTGGAAATACCTTCATTTGAGTTATTGAAGTTGAAGTTATGAAAGCTATTATCAATTTGAGGTTGAAGTTGTTGATTATGGAGATATTTTTCCTTGTTGAGTAATTCTCATCCATTTTGTTATTATTGAGACTCTTGTTCATATTGTGGTTGAGCCGTGGTCTATATATTGTGCAAACTTTGGTATTGTTGATTTTGTCAAGTTGTGGCATTTAGAGTACGAGTTATTATTGTGTTGTGATATTGGTGTGCATGCGGCGGTATAAAGATAGGGGTTAATGTGCATGCGGCTGCATAATGTGGGATTTATGTGTGTGTTGATAGTAAGGGAATTACTTGAAGCCGCCCTCTTGGCTTAACAACATCAAAGAGGAATCGAACCTCTTCCAGTTCTTTGTTAACAAAAATCCATTTGACGCGGCGACACAAGGTGGGCTAAAATACGTGAAGCTATTTCGAGAAAAATGTTTTCAAAACTATCTATATGTAAGGCTCACGCGGCGGTATAAGGATTGGTTGTGATTGTAAATTGTGAAATGAGGTAATAAAGCGTGGTTCTTCGGTTGTGATTCTTGTTGTACATTCTATGTTAAAAGGCTTGTTGATTGAACAATTGTTGTTGTTCTTTCTTTGTCTTGCTTGTATTTGTCCGTAATTATTTTCTTGTTGTTCTCATTGTTCACTTCTTGTTGCTTTTACCGCCTTAATTTCTGTTGTTAGCTTACCTTATTGTATTGCTTTATTGTCATTATTTCCTCGCTTTCAGTATTAAATTATACTATATTTTGTTCAGCTTTTCTTATCCTAGTAGGTGTTTTGACCTGGCCTCGTCACTACTCTACCGAGGTTAGGCTTGATACTTACTGGGTACCGTCATGATATACTCATACTATGCTTATGCACATTTCTGTGCAGATCCAGGTACATCTGCTCGTGTCGGATGTTAGTGATCGTTCAGTTATCTTACTGGAGAATTCAAGGTATACCTGCTCCACGTCCGCATGCCTCGAAGTCACCTTCAGTTATTATTTTTACTACTGTTCATCTTCTACTCAGACATTGTTGTATTAGAGATTCTTAGTTTCATCTCTGTAGAGCTTATGACTCAATTCCACCGGTTTTGGAGATCTTATTACTAATGTTCCTGTTTTGGAGTATTATGAGATTTTATCGGTTATTTTGTTATCTTAGTTCGTTATTTTTGTTATGTTATTAATGAATGTTAGGCTTACTCACTCTTAGAGACTATGTGCCAACACCACTACCTTAGGTGGGATTTTGGGGTTGTAATGAAGAAAAATAAAGGTGAGAAAAGAACAGAGACGGAGGGAGAAAGAGAGAGACAGAGAGAGAGAGAGAGCGAGAGAGAAAGAAAGTGAGGAAGAGAGAAAGAAAAATGGAATACATGTAGGGGATAATTGATTCCTTATTAAATCTCTAATTTCAAGGGATACTCATTTAATACTAATTTGTATATAACTCGTAAATTATATATCAACTTATAATTAAAGATAAATAAGTTTTAAAATTAGTATAGCTAAGTTAAAATTCCTTCCTCTTTGATGGGCAGCAAATGGGCTCCCTTCCATCTAAAATGGGCTTTGCTTTAGAATTTTCTGTATAAACAAACACTTTGAGGATATATGGTACTTCAGAGAGTCTAGCAGAAATGTTGGTTTTATAAAAAATCTATCAAAGGTCGGAGAATCCGTTAGAACATACTTATTTAATATTTTTTTTCAAAGTACATATTTATTTCACCACCTAAAAATAAATAATTATATTCATATCTTATGTTAGACAATGATAATTATATATATCTAAAAGCCTTCCTCCAATTTACAATCGCATCTGCGACAAACACACCACAGAAGTGGTACCGCAAGCAATGTCACTGTGCGCATCTGCGAGGTTAGTCAAGCTAGGCGAGGGTCGCGCCTGCGGGGTCGTACTTCCTGCTTGTGGTACCACTTCTGTGGTGTGTTTGTCGCAGATGCGATTGTCAATTGAAGGAAAGCTTTCAGATGCGAGATTTATGCACAGAAGTGATTCTTGCGTATGTAAGATTTTTAGGTTCATATGCAATGATGCTTGACAGACCCTTATATTTCGAGTTTTAGCTCATTCTTTCACTATTTTGAGATTTGGAGATGGGAAGAGGTAATTTTTTAGGGAAGTTCCACTATTACTTTGAGGGTAAGTAATTTCTACCGAGATTTGATTATATATCTTGATTTCCTATGGATTTAACCCTAAATCAAAGATTATTTAGCAAATATACCACTAGGCAGGCTACAGAGCGGCTAATATATATATATATATATATATATATATATATATAAAACAATCCCCAAATTGCGTCCAAGTCTTACAAGGTGTCCAAGCACAGCTGAAGTATGAACTCTACCACTAGATATTATAGTACATGCTGAAAACAAAACTAATGATCTAACTATTACATGATAGTAGGATGTGAGCTTCCATAGACTAGTAGTGCAAGTGAATCCATAGGCCAAGGGCAATAACCACATAGTTGTACTGCTAATGCTTTCACCAGGAGCCAGGTTATGCATTCCACAGGTCAGGACTCCAATATACAAGGCAAATGTGGATTCCAAACAATCACACCACTGCATAGAAGCCATGCATAACTGCCAGAAACATGTGTTGGTACAACTTGCAATCTCCTACCTTGAGCTCCATCTCGAACCAATGCAGTCCATACCATGTCTCTTCATGTAGCTAGTAAGGATGTCACTAACTAGAAGATATACCTTGCTCTGACTCAACAACTGCTGCTTTGTATCTCTAAGCCGTATAATGCCCTCCCATCTCCAGAATGAGCATGATACCATGCTAATATCATTGGAAGATGGTATAACACTATACAACTACCTAGATTGTCAAAATCAAGCAACAGTTGCATTTGTGAACCATATAATCTAACACTAATCACCAGCATACTAACATATTGTGGACAACTATACATTGTGTGACTATGAAGGATTTAAAGAGTAGAATTTAGTTTTTTTTAATGAACTTGAGAGGGTATATTTTGGGGATTTGAGAATTGATTTGGACCCGAATTTGAAATCTAATTATATACTTGGATTCGGGGTGTTATGGATAATCTATATCTATGATCAATTTCAGATTCGGGGCGCGGGGCCTGAGGTTGACTTTTTGATTTGGGTTAAAGATTGAACCTTTTTTATATGAAATCAATTCCTAAATATTGTATGGACTTATTTGAGTAATATTTGGCTAAATTCGAGTCGTTTGGAGTTGAATTTAAAAGAAAAGGCTTTATTGTTGATTGAAGCTTATCAGGACGAGATAAGTCTGTTGTCTATCCTTATAAGAGGGAATTCTCCCCATAGGTGATCTATTTGCTACTTGTTGCTTGATTTAGGAGCCACATATATGCGAAGTGACGAACGTATAAGCGTAGCTAGCTTATGACCATGTCTGGTAGACATTGGATTATGATATGCCTTGTTTCGACTATGTAAATTTATTATTCATGTTCATTGATTGTATGACTATGTGATGACTCATAATTATGGCTTAGAATCATGTTTAAGATTATGACTTATTAAATTGGACATAAATATTATATTGCCATGTTGAAATTTCTTATTAAGTCGCAGTCATACACTTTTCTTATTTGACTCATGAGTTGGTGGTTAAATGGCTTGATTCACTCATGTTAAGCGTTATGATTAGACTCTTGAATGTTGAAATAAGCATATTGAACTATTATGACAAGTTGAAATATATGATTATCCATAGCCATCTCTTATTTATGTGAATATTCATATGCATTTTATTATTATACCCGGTGCATATTTATTATATCATCTCATTTATATATGCATGAGTTGAAGAGTTGGATATTGAGAAAAGTTGATAATTTTGACACATAGGACATTGTGAGCAGATATTGATTATTGATGGTATTATGATCGAATCGAGTTGCACGCCCAAATAGTATTATGAGTGGATCAGGTTTGCACGCTACAACATTATTATTAGTGGATCATGTTGCATGCCGCAACAACACTTAGATATGGATCCATTCCTTCAGAGTCAGGTGATTTCCCATGTTACTTTGGGCCCTGTGAGCATATGCATCGTATTTGTGCTAGTTTGGACACTTGGCCAGTGCCAGATATATGGGTTTGTGTTGTGAGGTATTGGTTTTTTGTCACGACCCAAAATTATACCTCATGGTTATGATGATGCCTAGCCGAACTTGCTAAGCAAGCCAACTCATAATCCATAATTAAAGTCCATTTTCTTTAGTTAACAATGATATAACATAAGTAAAGACAGTAAAAATCCAAACAATATCCTATAAAGTCATAACTTTGCTTAAACACGACAATACCGCAACCCCAAGACTAGGTGGCCAAGTACACGAGCAAACTACGAATATGAGATCAAGTCTGTATACATGTCGATCTGTCTGAAATATAAAAAGACAGAAATAATAAAAGGAACAGGGACTCGGGAACTACAAAGTAGATCCATGAAGTGCAGCTCACCCTAAGTCTCCGTGAAATCTCCTAGCTTAATCAGGAAGCTCTGCTAGGACCCACCTGAGGATCTGTACAAAAACATGTGCAGAAACGTAATATGAGTACACCACAATCGATACCCAACAAGTATAAAGTCCAATCTCGAAGGTAGTGGCGAGGCTAGATGCTTCTGAATACTTACCCCCCCATGTATATTAACAAAATTAAGAACTGAGATAGTAGATAACATCACGAGTAACAAGAATCACAAATATCAATAGTTGAAGTATGAAGCATGTTCGTTTAGTACAAAAGTAATCATAACACTGCTCAAATGCGATATTAAAAGATAGCATGATCAAATAACATTTATTAGTTAACAGTTAAATAAATACTTCTAAATGATTCAATAATATGAATGCCTGCTCAAACCGGTACAAGATTCATGTACCCCAATATACTATCTATATATCAACATAACCCGATACAAAGTCCATGTATCGACCCAGTACAAATTCCATGTACCGACCATGTTCTGAGGGCCCAAAGTGTAAGGGATAATCACCTGAGTCTGGAGGGACAAATCCAAATTTAAGCGCAAAGAGGGGCTAGTAGCATCCCTCATAAATCAATATCCGATCATCATGTCCAATGTGCTATAATTGTATCTCCTTTGCATGCTTGCCTTTCGTGCCAAAATTCTCAGTCCAAATCAAGTATTCTTATTTAAATGTATGCATATGCTCGAGAATTTCAGATAAAAAAGGTGCACATGGACTTAATAGAAATCATAAGGACATGTGCCCATGGAACCTCTATGTAACTATAGACAATAGCAATTCAACATATCAAGGATAAGTTCTCATACCTTCAAAATTGATCATAAACCTAGGTATGATTTTTAACATGAATAAAAGAGCAATGTCGTCACATAAGTAAAATAAATATTCCAAATTCTGCCCCGGTTATGATGTAAACTTGATAAATGCATATACGCTCGCCACCACGTATATACACTTCCCCAATACCTTAAACACATAGTAAACAAGTCAAATCCTAGGGGTTTCCCCTCTTAATAAGGTTAGCCAAGAGACTTACCTCCACTCGATAGCCTAAAATCCGTCAAAAATGCCAAGTCTTCAAAAATCCAATTCCAACCGGCTCAAATCTAGTCAAATACAACTCAATATCATCAAACAAAGCCGTAGAAATCGAACTCAATAAATAAAGATTGAATTTTTAATCGATTACATAAAGGCAATCAAAAAATCAACCTGGGCTCGCCTCACAGAACTCCATAAAATTAACAAATCTCGAATACCTATTCTAATATGAGTCCAGATATACAAGTTTCATCCAAATGCTACTCTAAATCTGGGTTCAAATCTCAATTATTCACTTTTCAAAAGTTTTGCCAAAACTGCTAATTTTCACTTTAAAGTCAAAGTTTTTAGGTGTAGAAATCCATGGAAAATCATGATATAAAGTCAAATCCAAGTGTAAATTGCTTACCTCCAATGATATAGTGAACTAGCTCTTCAAAATCTCCACTCTCAAAGTTTAGGGCTCAAAACATGATAATGTGGGTATAAGTCCCGAAATTATATCACTTAAGGTCTGCCCAGGCATACCCTTAGCGAACACGGACAAGCCTCGCGTTCACGAAGCACAACTGCCACTATTCCCAAAATAACCCTTCACAAACACGAAGGTCCTAACGCGAGCACGAAGGCATATGACATCCCAGCTATGCCAACGGGATCTACACTATGGAATTGTGAAGGCATACACCTCTCCTTGATCTCCTTCAACACGAACATGAAGCCCCATCACGAATGCGAAGAATACCAGACACCAGCAAAAAATCTGATGCTTCAAAACTTATGGAAATGGTCCAAAATCACCCTAAAATACACCTGAGCCCCCTCGTGACCCCGTCCAATCATGCTAACAAGTTCCAATACCTAATCCAAACTTATCAAAATGCTCAAAACACAATGAATAACATCAAAACCAACTCGGCGATCAAAACACATGTTAAGCTTCTCTTAAGTTCATCATAGTCCAAACTTAGAATCAAGCGTCCGAGTCAAGCCTAACCTATCCAGATTAAACCCAAACTTAAAACACAAGTTCCAAATGACATAACGAACATATTCCAACATCCAAAACCAAAATCTGAATCCGATAACCTTGAAGTCAACTCCTGGTCAAACCTTTAAACTCTCAAATCCTACAAATTGCACCAAAACATCCTAGGAACCTACAAATTCAATTACGAACACATGCCCAAGTAAAAGCACCATATGAACCTATTGGAACCATCAAAATACCATTCCGAGGTTTTTTACACAAAAGTTAAATCTTGGTCAACTCTTACAATTTAAGCTTTCTTAAATGACACTAAGTGCTCCAAATCACTCCGGAACCTTCCCGAAGCTAAACCAACCATCCCCGCAAGTCATAAAAAACAAACATGCATACGAGAAGCATCAAATAAGGGAACAGGGCTCATATATGCAAAATGACTGGTCGGGTCGTTACATTCTCCCCCTCTTAAATAGATGTTCGTCCTCAGATGAGTTTAGAAACATTCCTGAAATACAAGATGATTCATTCGGATCGACATGAGAGTCCAACTACATTGCCAGAATCCATGTTGTATATTTGAAAGAGGTTGACCTCCTTGCTTCTGAGGTTGGTTAAGAGATTGTTGAATTTTTGAAAATATGAGGATATATACTGCGCATATCACGTTCAGTCTCCCAAGTTGCCTCCTTGACCGATTGACCTCTCAGGACTTCATCGATGCAATAATCCTTCGACCTCAGCTTCCGAACCTGTCTGTCCAAAACGGCCACTAGCTCCTCCTCATAAGCAAAATTCTCATCCAACTTCACCGAACTGAAATCAAACACACGTGACTGATCCTCATGATACATATGAAGTGTGGAAACATGAAATATCAAATGAACTCCCGACAAGTTGGGTGGCAAAGCAAGCCCGTAAGCTACCTTACCCACTCTCTCCAAAACCTCAAATGGACAAATGTACCAAGGGCTCAACTTGCCCTTCTTCCTAAACGTCACCACGACCTTCATAGGTGAAAATCTGAGAAGAACCCTCTCACCCTCCAGGAAAGCTACATTGTGAACCTTTCCATCAACATTACTCTTCTGCTTGGAATGTGTTTTACGGAGCCGCTCCTAAATCAACTCACATTCTCCAAAGAATCACAAACCTTATCAGTTCCAAACAACCTAGCCTCCCGAGGCTCAAACCAACCAACCGTAGAACGACATCGTCTCCCATACAAGGCCTCGTACGGGCTATCTGGGTACTTAACATGTAGCTGTTATTGTGGGCAAACTCTGCTAACAGTAAAAACTAATCCCACTAGCCTCTGAAATCAATCATGCAGGCTCTCAATATATCCTCCAAGATCTGAATGGTCTACTCGGATTGCTCGTCCATCTAAGGGTGAAAAACTGTACTCAAATCAAGTTACATGCCCAACTCACGTTGCACAACTCTCCGAAAATGCAATGTAAACTGAGTGCCGCGATCTGAGATGATAGACACAGGCACCCCATACAGGCGAACAATCTCTCTAAGATAAATCCAAGCCAACTGCTTAGAAGTGTAAGAAGTCACGAACAGAATGAAAAATGCAGACTTGGTCAGTCTGTCCATAATGACCCACACAACATCAAATCTCCTCAAGGTCCATGGAAATCCAACTACAAAATTATATAGTAATACTCTTTCACTTCCACTTAGGTATATCTAACCTATGAAGCAAACCACCCGGTCTCTGATGCTCATACTTGACCTGGTGAAAGTTCAAAAATCGTGAAACATGCTCCATAATGTCTTTCTTTTTCTGTCTCCACCAATAATGCTGCTTCAAATCACGATACATCTCCGTAGCACCTAGGTGAATAGAATATCACAAACTGTGAGCCTCTTCAAGAATCAACTACCTCAAACCACCCACCTTTAAAAATAGTTCCGACCCTGAAGCCGCAATACCACATCATCACCAATAGTCACCTCCTTAGCACCACCTCGCTGCACCGTGTCCTTAAGGACAAGCAAGTCGTGATCATCATATTGGAGAGCCTTAAGGCACTCAAAAAAAGATGACTGTGACACAACACAAGCAAGAACCCTGCTAGGTTTCGAAATATCCAACCTCACAAAACTGTTTGCCAAAGCCTGAACATATAGAGTTAACCATCTCTCCACAGCTGGAATAAATGCAGAACTCACCGTGCTCTCTGCCTTTCTACTCAAGGCATCGGCTACCACATTGACTTTCCCCAGATGATAAAGAATGGTGATATGATAATCCTTCAAAGCTCTAACCACCTTCATTGCCTCAAATTCAAATCTTTCTATTTAAACAGATTCTGGAGGTTCCTATGATCTGTATACACCTCAAAAGACATGCCATGTAAGTAATGCCTCCAAATCATGAGTGTGTGTACAATAGCAACTAAGTCCAAATCATGCACCAGATAATTCTTCTCATGGGGCTTCAAATGATGCGACACATAGGCAGTCATCCTACCGTCTTGCATTATACACATCCAAGACCAACTCTGGAAGCATCACAATAGGCCATGTACGACCCCGATCCTGAGGACAATACTAAAATTGAAGCCGTAGTGAATGCTGTCTTGAGCTTCTTAAAGCTCTCCTCACACTTGTCTTACCACCTGAACGTAGCGCCTTTCTGGGTCAACTAAGTCAATGGGGATGAAATAGATGAAAATCCCTCCACAAAGTGTCGGTAATACCCAGCCAAACCTAAGAAACTCCTGATCTTAGTAGCAGTGGAAGGTTTGGGCCAACTTTGAATTGCATCAATCTTCTTCGGATCCACCTTGACCCCATCACTAGATACCATATGGCCCAAGAATGCCACCGAGTCCAGCCGAAACTCACACTTGAAGCACTTAATGTACAACTTCTTCTCCATGAAAAATCTAGCGCAGATTCCTCAAATGTTGCTTGTGCTCCTCAGCACTACGGGAATTTACCAAGATATCATCAAAGAATACAATGACAAAAGAGTCCAAGTATGGCTGGAACACACTGTCCTCTGCCTCTGGGATGTCCCCTGACTGCCGGAGCTCTCCCTCTAGCTTGTGGGCCTGGTGGTGTAACAATTGGAACTAGAGTCACTGCCTTAGAACCCCATTGTGTTGGACCTCTACCAAGTTTGGGGCAGTCCCTCTTGATTTGCGCTAACTCTCTACAGTAAAAAAGAAACTTGAGCTGAGAATGGCGTTGAATCTGAGGCTGCCTCTGATAACCTGAGTACCCACTAATAGAACCCCGAGCTAAAGGAGAATGGTAAGAACTCTGTGCTAAATGCACTGAATGAAGACTAAACTAGAGCATCACGAGTGGGCTAATAAACTGAAGGAGCTGGCCTTATAGTGTGGCCTATCCCAGAATGATCCCTACCTCCATACGAGGTACCACTAATACCGCCTGAATATTAGGGCTTCTTTCCCCTCATCACCATGGTCTCCCTACTCTAACTCTGAATGCGCTCAATCCTGCACTCTATGTCTACTAGACCCTCCATAAGACCAACCAAATGAACAAGAGCATCCTGAAGTAGTGGGTAGCAATAAACCCCTCCAGGACCTGAGATGGTCCAACCGTCTCACCCTGATCAAACACTTGCTCCTCAACAGGAGCTACTGGTGGCTCCACAACGACTGCCTTAGCAGGGGCTCTAACTATAGTGCGGGCTCCACCCTTGCATTTGCCTCTACCACGACCTCTCACGCCCTTAGCCTGAGGGGCTAGTGACTGTCCTATTGCTCCTGATGATCGTGTTCTCACCATCTGCGAGAAAATATAAAGACAAGGATTTAACTTCGGATTAATAAAGCCGCACGATAAGGAATGAAAGAAGGGTAGTTTCCTAACATCATATAGCCTCTTAGACATAAGTACAGATGTCTCTGTATTGACTCACAAGACTCTACTAGATCTGCTCATGACTCGTGAGACCTACATAACCTAGAGCTATGATACCAACTAGTCACGATCCAAAATCCCACCTCATGGCCGTGATGGAGCCTAGTCGAACTTGCTAAGCAAGCCAACTCATAATCCAAAATTAAAGTCCAATTTCTTTAATTAACAGTGACATAGCATAAGTAATATCAATAATAATCCAAAATAGTAAGAGTATTCGATAAAGTCATAACACAGCTTAAACACGACCAATACTATACAACCTCCAAGACTAGGTGGAAGAAGTAACGAGTAAATTACAAATTTGAGATCAAGTCTCTATACATGTCAAGCTATTTAAATACAAACAAACAAAAATAATAACAGGAACAGGGACTCGGGAACTACGAAGTAGATCCATGAAGTGCAGCTCACCCTAAGTCTCCAAGAAATCTCTTAACTCAATCAGGAAGCTCTACTAGGACCCATTTAAGGATCTGGATATAAAGATGTGTAGAAGAGTAGTATGATTACACCACAATCGGTACCCAATAAGTATTATGTCTAACCTCGAAGAAGTAATGGCGAGGCTAGATGCTTTCGCATACTTACCACACAAGTATATAAACATAATTAAGAACCGAGACAGTAGATAACATCATGAGTCATAAGAATCACAGTCATTAATAGTTGAAGTATGAATCATGTTCTTCCAGTATAAAAATAATCGTAACATTTATCAAATGCGGTATTAAAAGATAACATGCTCAAATAACAGAGCCAAGACTCCGAACTAGCATACAAGGATGTCAAGTAACATTTACAGTTAAATGAATACTTCTAAATTAGTCAATAATATGAATGCATTCTCAAACCGATACAAGATCCACGTATCCCGATACACAATCCATATATCAACAAAACTCGATAGAAAGTCCATGTATCGACCTGGTACAAAATCCATGTACCGACCATGCTCATTGGGCCCAAAGTAACATGTGTTATCATTTGACTACGGAGGGATGTATCCAAATCCAAGCGCAAAGAGGGGTATAAAAGCAGCTTAATACATCAATATCATATCATCATGTCCAATATGCTATAACTGTATCTCATCCGCACGCTTAACTTTCGTGCTAAAATCCTCGGTCAAAATCAAGTATTCTTATTTAAGTGCTTGCATATGCTTTTAAATTTTAGATAGAAAAGTGCACAAGGACTTAGTATAAATCATACAAATATGTGCTTATGGAACCTCTATGTGACTACAGACAATTTAAGCAACTAAAAATATCAAGGATAAGTTCCCATACCTTCATAATTTATCCTAAACCTAGGCTTGATTTATAACATGAATAAGTGAGCAACGTAGCCACATAATTCAAATAAATCATGAATTAAATGAGCACATAGTCAAAACAAAGCATAAAATATTCCAAATTCTACCCCTGTCATGATGTAAACTCGATAAAGGCATATACGCTTGCCACTACGTATATACACTTCTCCCAATACCTTAAACACATATCAAACAAGTCAAATCTTAGGGGTTTCCCTCTTAACAATATTATCCAAGAGACTTACCTCCACTCGGTAGCCTAAAATCCGTCACAAATTCGAAATCTTCAAAAATCCAACTCCAAACAACTCGGATATAGTCAAATAGAACCCAATAACGTAAAACAAAGCCATAGAAATCAAACCTAATCAATAAAGATTGAATCTTTAATCAATTACACAAAGTCAACCAAAACTTCAACCTAGGCCCGCCTCCCGGAACCCGAAAGAATTTACAAATCCAAAATACACATTCCAATACGACTCCAAATATACAAGTTTCATCCAAAACTGACTCCAAATCGGGGTTCAAATCTCAAATATTTACTTTCCAAAATTTTTGCCAAAACCCCTAAAATTTCTCTTTAAAATTCAAGCTTTTAGGTGTAGAAATCCATAGAAAATCATGATATGAAGTCAAATCCAAGTGTAAATTGCTTACCTCCAATGATCTAGTGAAATAGCTCTTCAAAATCTCCACTCTCGAAGTGGAGCTCATAATATGATAATGTGGGTAAAAGTCCAAAATTTACATCACATAAGGTCTGCCTAGGCATACCCTTCGCGAGCGCGGCCCAAACCTCGTATTCGTGAAGCATAACTACTACTGCTCCCAAAATAACCCTTTGCGAACAAGAAGGTCCTAATGCAAACGCGAAGGCACATGCCTGCCCAATTACACGAATGCGATCTACCCTACATAAACACGAAGGCATACACCCCTCCTGGCTCTCCTTCTATGTGAATGTGAAGACCCATCGGCAACGCGGAGAACACCAGACACCAGCAAAAATCTAATGTTTCAAAACTTATGAAAATGGTATGAAATCACTCTAAAACACACCCGAGCCCTCGGGACTCTGTTCAATCATACCAATAAGTTCCAATACCTAATTAAAACTCATCAAAATTCACAAAACACAAATAATAATATCAAACCAAGAATCAACAATCAAAACACATGTTACGCTTCTCTTAAGTTCATCAAATTTCAAACTTTGAACCAAACGTCCGATTCAAGCCTAACCAATCCAGATTAAATCCAAACTTTGCACACAAGTTTAATATGACGTAAAAATCCTATTCCAACTTCCAAAATCAAAATCCGAGTCTGATAACCTCGAGGTCAACTCTATTCAAACCTACGAACTCTCTAATCTTACAAATTGTCACCTTTTGGCATGTAGCACCAAAACATCCTAGGAACCTCCAAATCCAATTCCTAACATATGCCTAAGTCTAAAATCACCTTACAAACCTATTGCAACCATCGAAACACCATTCCAAGGTCGTTTACGCAAAAGTCAAACCTTGGTCAACTCTTACAACTTAAGTTTCCTTAAATGACACTAAGTGCTCCGATCACTCCTAATCCTTACCGAAGCCAATCTAACCATCCATGCAAGTCAAAAAGCAACAAATACATATACCGGAAGCATCAAATAAGGGAACGAGACACAAATACACAAAACAACTGGCCGAGTTGTTATAGTTTTGGATCATGAGCATGCATTGGTAGCCTAGACTCATGCAGTGGCTCTTATACATATATGAATGTTCACTGAGTCAATCATAATTATAAAATAAATGAGATAACTGATATTGTATTCTATATCTAACATGTCTAAATTCCAGAGTTATTGTGTTTCTACTGGTGGACTTCATTGAAGATATCATGCTTGAATTCCATGTTCTAATTCTATTTTCTTATGTTTATTGAGCTGTTCGTAAATGTTAGTGTTGACCCCTCGTCACTACTTCTTCGAGGATAGACTTGATACTTTCTAAATACTATGGTTTTGTACTTATACTACACTTGTGTATATTTCTGTGCAGGTGCTAAGGATGGTATTGGTAGTACCCATTGAGCTGAGTAGGAGTATTTTGTTGGAGATTTCATGGTGAGCTTCTTTACTTAATCTGATCCGCAACACATGGAATTCCCCTTCCCTACTCATTATATTTGTCTATATATTTTTTTTTATTTTCGAACAGATGTAGTTGTTCAGTTGAGACTATATACTCTTGTTTGATACTCGTGACAATGTTGTGATACCCAAGTTTGGGAGAGTTTGTGATATAGTTGTGGTCGTATTTGGACCATGTTTGGGTTCACGTATATATGATATTTATTTGAGACTTATTCCTCTTTATTATTTATATCACGTCTAAATTAATAGCTTAATAAATGAATTCTATTGTTGTTGTTGAGTGTTGGCTTGTCTAGCAAGTAGGTTAGGCGTCATCACAATCTCTGAAGGGATTCAGGGCCGTTACAACTTGGTATTAGAGATTTAGGTTCTAAGGGTCTTCCAAGTTATGGGTAGGCCTTGTAAAGTCTTGTTGATTGGTACAGAGATGTCAGTATCTATGCATGAGAGGTTATAGAGCTTTAGGAACTTTCCCTTTCTTGATTCCTTATCGTTCGACTTTATTTTAGCTCACAACATGTATCTTTACTTCCTTCCTATCCATTATTATGCGATATTGAGTACTTGATATCAGGTTGGCACCAGCTATTTGTGATGACATTGCAGTTGCGGTGTGGGATGTCTTGTTCCCTATGTCATGAGGGCAGACTATTATCGTCATTTTGTAGAGAGGTTTTCATCCATTGTAGCCCTATGTACCAAGTTGACTCAGAAAGGTGATCGTTTTTGGTGTCCTGGTGTATGTAAGGAGAGACTTCTGAAGCTCTGACTGTTTTGATTGTAGCCAGTGGGGTAGCCAGGAATTTAGCCAAGGGTGTTCAAACTTTAAAAAAGCCAATAATTTTTATTGTCCATGAATGGCGTACCAAATTTTTTAAATCAAACTATGCAATATTTGGCTAAATAATAATAAGAAATGAATAGAATTATAATTTTATAAATCAAAATTAAAAAATAAAAAGACAAAATTAGAAATTCTACTAATAAAATTAAGCACAAAACCAAAGGAAAGAAAGAATCGAGAGGATTTGTAGTTTGTAGAGAGCTTTTGTTAAAAGAAATTTTTATAGAGCTTGATTTTAAAATTATAAAATTTATTTAAAAAATAACTTTTAGTTAAAAAATTACTTTTAAGATTAGTTTTTTATTTCTACACAAACTTAAATTTTGAGAGTTATTTTATTAGGAAATTTTTTGGATTGAAAAAGAATCAAGTAGACCACACCTGGTGATCTTCGTTTAGTTTTGACAAATAAAATAGGCAGAACTTTGCATCCATGAAAAACATGTCACTTTGAACAACCTAAACCGCTGGACTACCTCACTCAACTGTGTTTAGATATATAACCTTATAAAGTAGTACTTAACTTATATATGCAGTATAATATTTCAGTATAAAATAAAGGGATTCACATGCCACGAAATGGTGTTCTCTGGCCATAAGGATGGTGCCTTTGGACTATGACGCCAGTGATAATGATATGCAGCGTTGAGATCCTTAGGCCATGGAATGTTTCCCTTAGGCTATGAGGATGATTCCTTCGGACTATGACACCTTTGGATAATTTTGCGATATTTCAGCCCATGAAATGCAAAGGTGTGGCGATATTTGATTGTTTGATAGAGGAATAGGTAGTGCTTATCCATATGCAAATGACGAAGGCGGCTTTTAGCCTTATGCAAACTGAAGGAAGGCAATGCTTAGCCTTGTGTGAGATGGAGGCAGAGCTTACCCTCATGCAAGTGTGGGGGCAATGCTTAGCCTTATGCGGGTGATGATGAATGAGGGAAATATTAGCCCTTATACAAGTAGAAGGCAATGCTCAGCCTTATGCAAATATGAGTACAGTGCTTAGCCCTATGCAATTGATTAGGGCAATGCTTAGCCCTATGCAGAGGATAGCGGTGCTTAGCCTTATACAATGTTGGAGGCATGGCTTAGCCGCATGCATGTAATGAGGGCAATGCTTAGCCCTATGCAGAGGATGGCGATGCTTAGCCTTATACAATGTTGGAGGCATAGCTTAGCCGTATGCATGTAATGAGGGCAATGCTTAGCCCTATTTAAATAATAAATCCAGTGCTTTGCCCTATGCAGATGTGGAGGCAATGCTTAGCCCTATGCAAATGATAATGGTAGTGCTTAGCCATTTGCAAATGATGAGGGTAGTGCTTTACCTTATGCAGATGTGGAGGCAGTGCTTAGCCTCATGCGAGTATGAGGGCAGTGCTTAGCCCTATGCAAATAATGAAGGTAGTGCTTAGCCCTATGCAGGTAGTGAGGGCAGTGCTTAGCCCCATGCAAGTATAAGGCAATGGGGGGCCTCTTGCAATGATGGAGGCAGAGCTTAGCCTCAAGTAAATGCGAGAAAGGAAAGCAATTCTTAGCTTGACACATTTAAGCTTGGTAGCATCTATTTATGTGAAAATAATGGTCTTGTTGTACATCCTTTGCAGATACTTCTGATAATTGTTGTGTCTGTTATACCTGCATCCAAGAAGAATTGTATTTGAGTCGCAATTATTCCTTTCGGTTATCTACGAGATTTTCATTGGGGGGAGGAAGGTTTGTTCATGCTTTTGATTCCTTGTACCATCCTTGCTTCGGACTTTGTTTTCCGAGCTTGTCACTTTCTTTGAGCTAGCCTAGGTAGCATTTGGCTATTACAAAAATTGAGTTTTGAAAGTGTGCATTTTATAATTGGTCAGTCACAAAGAATGCAGTTATTGAATCATGTGATAATGCATAAAAATTAGATAGTTCTGTCAAGTCATAGACTGTGACACATTTTGAGACATTGCAACATCCTTGTCCTATGTGGAATTTTGAGGACTCACTCAAAATATGGCCTTGTCCTAACTAATACTTTTCGGCAACACTCTTTCAGTGACCCTTGGTGTGACAATATTAAAGCTCAAAATCTTTCCCCAAATTCTGACCACGGAGGGAAATGGAAATTTTATTATAAAGAGACCGAACACATTATAATTAGAAGTTTTGACTGTGTTGTCATTTAGTAGCTCATGTACTCGGTGACACCCAGATTGTATTTGAGTCGCAATTATTCCTTTCGGTTATCTACGAGATTTTCATTGTTAAACTTATTTCATCATGCTTTTAATTCAAAATGCATAGTTATTTGTGTTTGTTGGTTTGCCTAGTACTGTAATAGGTGCCATCACGAGATTTGGGTCGCGACAGTATCACTTCGCCTTGACAATATCATTAGGCACCCGTATCACTCCGATAGCCACCCGTATCACTTCCCCCCCTGACAATATCATTAGTCACCTGTATCACTCTACACAATCATCAATCATGAGATACCACCCTTATGCTCCGCATAACGACAACAATGAGATGCCCACCCTTATGCTCCGCATAACAATAATCAACTCACACAACAAATTCACATATCAACTTGTACCACAAATGCCCATTGACCACAACCTTTTAACAACAACAATACCAATATCACCACAACACATAGCCCACGGCTCAAACACGGTGTACAAAATCTCAATAGCGACAAAATGAACGGGAAAAGTAACTCAACAATGAACAATACTCCGTTAAACAACAACTTCAACTAAAACAGGTTAATGACTTTTAATAACTTCAACTTCAATTAATTGCTTAAGTATAAACTTACTAATGAAGGTATTTTCATGAAATGGCAAATTTCAAATTCTAGTGTATGATATAAGCTAACAATGAAAGAGATGGCATGAACTGACAACTACACCTAAATGCATGAGAATAACCCGACAACAAAAGGATATCATGTAACAACAATTTTAATTAAGAATAACTCAATAACAAAGAGTCACATTACAATAAAAGAGGTAACAACTTCAAATAAAGCATATAAGAGTAAACTTGACAAGTAAAGGATATGACATGTGCTAACAACTTCAAATAAAGCATGTGAGAGTAAACATGACAAATAAAAGATATAACATGTGCTAAAAATTTCAAACAAATATATGAAAGAAGCCTAAGAATTAACCGGTCAATTTCCACGTATAAGCCCGAGTATGCACTTGTCACCTCGCATACACGTCTTTGACATAATTCAAATAACACAATCAACCCAAATCTTAAGGGGTAGTTTGCCCACACAAAGTTAGACAAGATACTTATCTCAATGAAGCTAAATCAATACTCTAAAATGACCTTCTCGTGTGAAACAACCTCCTGACAGCTCGAATCTAGCCAAAATAATTTAATATCATAAATAAAAGCCATAGGAAATAATTCTGGATAATAAAGCATCGATCTTTAATGAAAATCAAAAGGCCAACCCCGGGCTCGCCCTTAGAATCCAACAAAACTCACAAATCTGACCACCATTTCGATACGACTCCAACCATACCAAAATCATTCAATTCCGACCTCAAATCGGCCTTCAAACCATCAATTTATGTTTTAGAAAGTTTTTACTCAAATTCCCAGTTTCTCCAATGCAAATAATAAATCAAACACTAAAATCGAGGTTGGAATCATGAAATAACAACAAATTCGAGTCAAACATACTTACACCAATCCAAGTAGTAAGAATCCTCTCCAAAATCGCCCAAAACTGAGCTCCAAAACCTTGTGAGAAAAAGTAACTAAATTCCGAAACAAGAAAAACAAATAGAGTAGCTTTCCTAGCTTGAATCAGGTCCTAGATTATCCCAAAACTCATGTTTGATAAGCCCACCATGATCCTTTTGAGATTACACCCACAATAGCCTTTTGAGTCACCCAATTTGGCCTTTAAATGAGGGAGATATGATGTTTTGAAGTTTTCAAAGCAATCTGAAAGTTTCAGGGATATAAATGAAATTATCGTAATTACTTACACCAAAAAAACCAGCAATATGAAAATCTTCATTTTAGAACCCAAAACTCATTCGGAACCTCCCGAACACAAACCATATATGCATTTCAATCATGAAACATGCTACAAACCTACTCGTGCACTCAAAACACCAAAAAGAGGTCATCTTGACCCAATATTGACCATGGTCAAACTTCAAATCTTAAACATAACTAGTTTCTCAACCAATGATCTGAAACACATCCGAGCCTCTCGGGACCCCATCCAATCATACCAACAATTACAAATACATCATCCAAACTTATCCAAAGCCTTAAAACACCCACGGAAATATCACAACAAAGAATCGAGGCTCAAACCAAATAGAATTTCTCTTAAGTTGTAAATCTTTATTCTTCTGAAAGAGTGTCCGAGTCACACTTAAACATTTCGGATTACTTTCAAACTTTGAACACAAGTTTAATTCAACTAAATAGACCTATCCAAAGTCTCAGAATACCAATTGGAGTCCAATAACATCAAAGTCAACTCTTGGTCAAACTTATAAACTCTTAAGTTCTTCAAATTCAACTTTTGACAAATAGTATCGAATTCTTCTAGGAACCTCTGAAACCAAATTCGAACATACATACAAGTCCAAAATAATCATACAAACCTATCAGAATAATCAAAACCCGATTCCGAGCCCGTTTACCTAAAAGTCAAACCTTGGTCTACTCTTCCAACTTAAAGCTTCTAAAACAAGAATCATTCTTCCAAATCAATTCCGAACTACTCAAAAATCGAAACCAACAATACATGTAAGTCATACTATATAATACGAAACTAGTCGAGGCCTTAAGCCATTGAGCGGGACGCAAATTCTCAAAACAACCGGTCCGGTCGTTACAGAACTGAGCCCAAGTTAGTGGCACTGCACGAACTGGCCTACTCTTCTCATAAGCCTGCCACCATCTATACGCTGACCCCATCAGCTAAAAAGTAGTAAGGTCAAC
Source organism: Nicotiana obtusifolia (assembly GCA_002018475.1). Taxonomy (NCBI): domain Eukaryota; kingdom Viridiplantae; phylum Streptophyta; class Magnoliopsida; order Solanales; family Solanaceae; genus Nicotiana; species Nicotiana obtusifolia. Next base: position 20,707 of record MCJB01037111.1, on the reverse strand, counting down.
CCCGCTCACCTCTACTATGCCTATAGTGCGTAGAATACGGTTATACTAGTCTAGAAAACCACGTGCATCCTCAGAAGTTGCGCCACTGAAAGTAGGAGGAAATAACTTCTTGAATCTCTCAAGCCACTTATGGCCTCCTCTAAATCCGTTAGCCAGACCTCATGCTGAACCATGATCATGGGCTGTATCGGCATGACATTTGGAATCTGATCAACATGGGACCACTGCTCTGGAGTATGGGCGGCGGGAGTTTGAGCTCCTCCCCCAACTTGAGAAGTAGCTGGGAAACTGGGATCAATCCCGCCTGAGCCAAGGTACCGAACTTGCTCAGGAAATGTGCTAAGGTCTCCTGAAGTCCAGGGATAGCAACAGATGCCTCAGGTGCCTGCTCCCCAACCAGAGCTACTGGTGGCTCCTTAGTCGCAGCCCTAGCACGGCCGCTCGCTGCAGCACGTGCTCCGCCTCTGCCTCGGCATCTGCCCCTGCCTCTAGCAACACAGGTACCGGGGTAACATCATAGGTAGCTGAAGCTCGTGTCCTCACCATCTGTGAGAGAATAAAAAGACAAAGGCTCAATTATTGAAATCAATAAATTCGCCCGATAAGGAATGAAAGAAGTAAAATTTCTTAATAGTTCTGTATCCTCTCAAAGATAAGTACAGACGTCTCCGTATCGATCCGCAAGACTCTACTAAACTTGCTTATGACTCGTAGGACCTATGAACCTAGAGCTTTGATACCAACTTGTCACGACTCCAAAATCCCACCTTTAGGATCGTGATGGTACCTAGTACCTAGGACTAGGTAAGCCTATCACATAGCAAGATCAACAAAACCAAACACCAACTTAAATAATAATGTAATCTGAAAAGTGCTTTAACATAGCTAAAAGTGGAAATAAAAAAGTCACATAAATCCCAAAACCGGTGTTATCGAGTTATAAGCTCCACAGAGAGTAATTGCGAAATCTCAAGATACAATACTGTTTGGAAATACAATAAATAGTAGTAAGATAATCAGAAAAAGGTGACTCCGAGGCTTGCGAGCAGAATGACAGGTATACCTTGAAGTCTCCACGGGAATCTCAAATCAGCTTGCTAATGACCAGCACGCTCAGAGGTATGGATTTGCAAAAAATGTGCAGAAGCGTAGTATGAGTACACCACAATTGGTCCCCAGTAAGTATCAAGACTAACCTTGGTGGAGTAGTGATGAGGTTCAAGTCAAGACACTCACTAGACATAAAACCTATGTAGAATATCAATATAAACCTAACAATGGAAAGCAAAATCAATAAATGGCAACATAGGGTAAACATGTGATAGCAAATTAACCCAAACACAGATATATACAAGTGAATCAATTAAGGAAAACAATGAAAGCTCAAATCTCAAGCCGTTCCAACATAAGAGTTACAACAAGAATAGCCCTAAGGTACCACACCTCATAATCATAAATCATAGGTCACAAGTGATCCTTATGACATCGCGTGAGTTTCATATTTAAAATATTTTTCCAAAATAGCTTCATGCGCATAAGTCCCCTTATCTCGCTGCGTGCGCATCGATATACACACCACCCTTATTCTGCCGCATGCACATCTCAATCACAACACAACAATAATAATCACCCGCACCTCACGTACACATGTGCCACAACATCACTACAATAACAATACCAATGCCACAACAAGATATAACCCACGACTCAACAAAAATATGTATAAGAATCATCACAATAATATAAGGGTGAGGGGAGTGAAAAACAAAATAAAAGCATGTTTCATATAGCAAACAACTCCAAATCAAGGCATATTAATAGCCTAAGATCTAATCAGGTCACAACCAAAACATATGCCTGTGTACACACTCGTCGCCTCATGTACACATCGTTTCAGATAGCACATATATTGCAAGTTAGACCAAATCATAAGGGGAATATCTCCCATACAAAATTAGGCAAGATACTTACCTCAATCAAGCTAAATCACTCCTCTAATAAACCCTTACCACATGAATCAACCTCCGGATGCTCGAATCAAGCCATAGTAACTTAATATCATAAATAAAAGGCATAGGAAATAATTTTGAATATAAATCTTTGATATTTTTCTGAAATCAAAAAGTCAACCAAAAAGTCAACCCCGGGCCCTCACCTAGTAACCCGACAAAACTCACAAATTTCGAAAAATTCCGATTCGAGTCCAGCCATACCAATATTATTTAATTTCGAACTCAAATCAGCCTTCAAATCATCAATTCATGTTTTAGAAAAGTTTTCTTACTAAAATCCCTAATTTCTTCAATTTGATTAATCGAACAATCACTAAATTCAAGGTTGGAATCATGAAATATAAACAAATCCAAGTAAAACATCCTTACCCCAATCCAAATCGTGAAAATCCCCTCCAAAATCACCCAAATGCGAGCTCTCTAACTCAAAATGTGATAAATAAAATTAAATCCCTTGTCCAAGATATTTCTGCCTAGCCTTTTCGCTTCTGTGGTCCCTCAGACGCATTTGCGATGCTGCATCAACGAAAAATTCAACCCAGATGCGGACTCCACTTAAGTCCCAAAATTCCACTTCTGTGGACCATCAGTCGCACCTGCGGACCAAATGTCACAGGTGCGAAAACACCAGAACTAAGCTACCGAAACCACTCCAAATGATCCGAAGCCCATCCGAATCCAACCCGAGGCCGCTGGGACCTCATCCAAACTCACAAATCAGTCCCAAAAAATAACACGAACCTAGTCGATGCCTCAAATCACACCAAACAATATCCAAACTACGAATCGCACCTCAATTCAAGTTCTCCTTAGAATGACCTCAAATTCTGCATGCAAGTCCCAAATGATACAATAAACCTATACCAACTCTCAGAACTGGAACCTGAACCCGAACCCGATATCAACAAAGTCAATCCTCAATCGAACCTATCAACCTTCCAAACCTTCAACTTTCCAACTTTCACCAATTCAAGTCAAGATAACCTATGAACCTCCAAATCATAATCTAGACATACGCCTAAGTCCAAAATCACCATACGAAGCTATTGGCGCCAACAAAGCAACATTCAACATTCATTTATGAAAAAGCCAAACTCCGGTCAACTCTTACAACTTAAGCATCCAACCAAGGAACTAAGTGTCCCAAATCAATTCAAAACTCTCCCGAAACCACACCAATCAACCCCACAAGTCACATAACCAAAATTACACGTATGTAAAGCATCAAATAAGCACTACTAGAAATCCAAAAAAAATCATCCACAAAAGCCGACCAAAATCGGTCGGTAATGGCCGATTCCAAAATGCGACCATTTATGTGTGGTCGATATTTTGAAGCTTGGAAGAGCATACCGACCTAAGTCGGTCAGAGATTACTGACCAACATTGGTCGGTATGCTTTACACGACCATCTGACAATTTAATTGACTTACCGACAAATAATGGTCGGAATATTATTTTAATAATTTAATTTTACCGACCAACGTTAGTCGGTGTTTTAAATTTATTAATTTTGCTTACCAACCAATTTTGGTCGGTATTAGAAAATATATATTTTTTTATAAATAATTAAAATTTATAAATAGTCGATAATCTAGACAAGGCAGCTAACTTACCGACCAAAGTTGGTCGGTAATGTTGAATTTTTGGGAATTCAATGTGCATTAGCCGACCATCATTGGTCGGTATTTTATAATTTAAATTATTTTTATTAGTTACCGACCAAGGTTGATTGGTTTTATGGAATTAATTTTGGCAGAAAATGCCTGTTTTGGTGGCTACACCACCTGCCAAATAAAAAAAGCATACCAATACCCCCAATTCACATCAAATGACCACCAATTCACCACATACAACCCCTAATTCACCACAAGTTCAAACAAACATCCAATTAATACTTTAAAACTAACAAATTAAAGTTCAATTAAACATCACAATCCAACACCAAGTAAAAACTAAGTAATTACAACAAGTTCAAAATTGTTCGATCTAATTCAAAACTAGTTCTATTAGTCTAGTTCAAAGTATATCAAAATATTGGTCAAGGGGTGTTTTCTACAATATCATCACCATCGGATAAACTTTCATCTACAAGACGGTATAGAGAAAGGTTTTGTGGAGGACGGGAGGAATGATCACGGGGAGGATGGGAGGAACGATCTCGTGGAGGTTGAGCCTCTGGCGATGATTCACGAGACCGGGGCAACGGAAAAGCTCCAGTAGAAAGGAGAGTTCTGATTTGAGCTTGCATACCAAGGAATTGAGCATCTCTAAGCCTTTCTCTTTTCTTCGCCACTTCTAGCTCGGATGTAAGCTTTGTCACTGTCTCCTGCATAACCGAGAGACTCTCTCTATTAAGTTCCTCGCCCTGTGAGGAAGTCCCTATTCCTTTCATTCCACACCTATAGCGATGAAATTTTTTCTTAGGAAGCCCGTATACCTTCCCCTTTTTTGGACCGCCAACATCCTCCAACCATATTCTTTCAGTATCCTCGTCCGAAGGTTGGGTTGGCTAGCTTGATGCACCAGCTGGCTGACTATGAATGAAATCCTCCACGTTACTTTGGTAGCGACCCTACATTATTTTACATTAAATTAGTATTTAAAAATTCTTATAAAAGTAAATTATAACACTTAAAGAAAATTAAAAACTTACATATGCAGTATGCGCGGTCCTCGATCCACCTATCTCCATCCCCCTCTTTCTTCTTCTTTAATATGCATCTCCTTGAATAGCTCATCATGGCTCATTGGACGCCCATACTTCTTTTCCTGAAAACAAATTAATTTAGTTAATAAATAGAATTTAGAAAAGTATAATAATTTAAGTAAGTACCGATCTTCTTCTTATTGTCCCGATGCTGATAGAACCCCCAGTGTGCAAGGAGCCTCCCTTCTCAGACAAGCAATCTTTCTTTCCTTGTTCGCTCCTCTATAAGAAATCCTTGGTATGCCATTCTTTATCAAATATCCCATAAATGCTGCAGACACCAGTCAGGCCTCTTTTTCTTCTTTCTACCATCCGAGAAATGATCTGCCAATCTCTTGCGAGCTTTATGATAAAAATTTGCAGCCACTTCCTCGCTATAGCGGTCTACCCATACACACTTGTTCTGCATTTCAAAAGTTAAATATTAGATGGAAACATCATAAATATAAATTATTAAACTACTTAAAAGAACATTTATACCTTAAACTGATTGAAAATTTGCTCCTTCAGCGAGTATGGGAAATCAGTCCAAGTCGTATAAGGGCCATCATAAAGCTTTTTGATCGCATTGGTGATTATTTTCATAGACTGCTTACCCCGCCTGAACCTGCAATTTAACAATAAAAACACATAAATATATTAGTAAAAATATTATTAAATAATAAACGCAAAAATAACAAATAACTCTTACCCGTTACCCTCAGGAACTCTGTTGATCCTGCCATAGCGATCATAATGAACTACCTTTGGATCATCATCCTCAGCATGTGTATCAGAGGCATATGTAGACGGTGTAGGGGGCTCAGAGCTACTGTGTCGCAGGCGAAGTCCTGAAATGGATGGAGTCGATGACAAAGATGGCTGAGATCCCTGTGACTGCGACATAGCTTGATGTGATCCATGTGGTTGTGATACTTATGGTTGTGACCCCGGTGGATGTGATATGGATAGTTGTGATCCATGTAGCTGTGATATGTAGGGATGCGATCCACGTGGCTGTGATGCAGGTGGCTGCGATCCACGTGGCATTGAGGCAGCTGGACTGTATGTCAGACGTATAGTCCTATGGCCCTGTGATTGAAGACCCAATGTCTAGATGAAGGTGTAGGGCTCGTGATGCTGTGGCAGCTCAATATAGCGTGTGGTGGAGGATAAGACATCGGCAGGGTGAAAATGAGGGAGTAGTATTATCCCCAGATTCTACCCTCCTCTTTTCCTTCCTAGCCTTTTCTCGACCCTGAGAACTAGTATGGTCATTGTTACCTTGACGCTTGCCTGCCATCTGCATAATATAATACATATTTAGATTGAAACATATAAGAAATTAGTTATAAAAATGAGAGTGCTTTAAAAACCAACTTTTTAATCCTCGTCGACGTATTGTTCCTCGTCCGAGAATTCCTCGTCCTCACTTGTTTGAATTTCATCAGTTGATTCTTCATCCTCATTTTCTATAATTGTTACTTTATTTATATCAACTTCTTTCAATATGTGTTCAGGATGTTCCAAATCATTTTCTAACCGATCGTCTACTATCTGGTGAACACTGGAGATATCATTTTGATATGCATCTAATACATTCTTGACTTCCATCCTACCTACAGGCTTATTTTTTATTACAACCTACCAATCAGACTTCTTCTGCCGCAATGGATAAGGAGCATAATACACTTGCCTCTAACGTTATGTGCAATTATGAAAGGATCATGGCGATCATACTCTCTCGTATAATTAACCTCAATTATGTTGTATTGGTGGTGTACTCTTGTACCTCTTGTTGGATTTGGGTCAAACCACTTGCATCTAAAGAGTATTAATTTATTATATGGCCAACTCGTATATTCTAGTTGTAATATTTCTTTGACCACACCATAATAATCAATATCTCCAACTTGGTTGCCATCACCATCTCGAACCCACACCCCGCTGTTGTTGCTATTTTTATTTTTAGAGCAATCCTCACTATGAAACTTATAACCATTCACTACGTACTTAGACATTGTTGTGACCTGAAGTCCAATTCCCCAAGATATATCTTTTAAAAATTAATTTAAACCATTATTTGGATTATTTACCTACATAGTGTTAAAAAAATCATAAGTTAGCATAACTGAATATATATATATATATATATATATATATATATATACACATATATATATATATATACACACACACATATATATATACACACATATATATATATATACACATATATATATATATATATGTATGTATATATATATATGTAGTGGGAACTTTAGAAGAACATTATTAGGATAAACTTACAAATTGTTTGAACCACGTTTCAAAACTCGTATATACAACATCATGGCCAAATTGACGCACGAAGTGTCTGTGACACATCAAATATTTTTAGTAGTTGCATCAATAGGTAATCACTATAAATTTTATATTTTGATAACCAATAAATATATACTTACTTAAGAAATGGTACAACTTCGGGATAATTTAGCAACACATGAATCGTAGCTGACTTGTATTCCATATCACTCAAACTTCTCTGTCTAACATCCTTAGAACATCGGCCTGGTTGATTGAAGATGGACATAGGTGGATATCATGGATCATTCACACATTCAACGGTGTACCTCTTGGGCCTATTCCTAAAGCATGTCACGTTACACTCCAAATAATAACAAAAATGTACAATTTCTTTTGCAAGATAGGCTTCGCATATAGATCCTTCAATCCTATTCCTCTGCTTAACAATCTGTTTGCATTTGTCAATTGTCCTACATAATGTCATGTTAGCCAAGAATATTCAAATAAAATAGAATATTAGATCAAACTTATAATATTACCTCTCAAAGGGATATATCCATTTGCATTGAACATGCCTTCCAAGTCGTGCCTTGTGTATAAGGTGGATTGAAAGGTGTTCCATCATATCAAAGAAACCACATGGAAATATTTTTTCTATCTTACTAGAAGTTACACGAATGTTCTGATCTATCGAAGTAGGTTTTCTTTCCTTAAGATGGTAGAACACAAGTCTTTAAAAAATAAACTAATCTCTGTGATGGGTTTCTAGATTCTTTCAGGCAAACAACAAAATGCAATAGGCACTAAGGTCTCCATGAAAATATGACAGTCATGACTTTTCAAATGACTCAACTTCCCTACCTCCATATCTACTTTTTTCCTAGATTCGACGATGCATAACACTCAGGCATCTTCAATTTCGTAACCCAATCACAAATTTGTCGTCTTTTCTCCAAAGTGAATGTGTAACTTGATTTGGGATTGAACACCTTACCATTGTTCGTTGTTTGCAAGTATAATTCAGGTCTCCTGCAATATTTTTGTAAGTCCATTCTAGCCTTCGGGTTATCTATTGTCTTACCTTTAACATCCATCACTGTGTTGAACAAATTGTCAAAATAATTCTTCTCAATATGCATGAAATCAAGGTTTTTCGGAGATGATTATCCTTCCAATAAGGCAACTCCCAAAATATACTCTATTTCGTCCAATTATGAGTAACACCATATCCGGGGAATCCAGAAGGTGGAACCTCAGTAACTTTACTGAAGTTCTGGACCCTCTCCCAAATTTCCTCACCTGAAAGTATCGGAGGTGGCAAATCATATTCCACTTTATTCTTTTTGAATGCAATTTTCATCCTTCTAAACTCATGATCATCAGGCAAGAACTGACGATGACAATCAAACCATGATTGCTTTTGGCCATGTTTCAAAGTGAACACTTTACCATTTTCCATGCAGTAAGGACAAGCTAGCTTCTCAGTAATCATCCACCCAGACAACATTTCATACGCAGGAAAATCGTTAATAGTCCACATTAAATTAGCACGCAATTTGAATTTTGCTTGGTTGATATGTCATTTGTTTCAACACCATCATACCACAATTGCTTTAGCTCATCAATCAAAGATTGCAAATATACATCAATCAAACTTTTCGGATTACATGGATCGGAAGTAATACAATTTAAAAATATATATGGACTAGTCATACAAAACTCAGGTGGTAGATTATAAGGTGTAAGAAAGACATGCCAGCATGAATATGGTGTCGCAGATATAGAAAAAGGCGTGAAGCCATCCGCACACAAACCTAACTGAATGTTCCTTGGTTCACTAGCATGATCTGAATATGTCCTATCAAAGTGCTTCCAAGCTTCTCCATCTGAAGGATGACACATAACACCAGGTGGTCTTCTATTTCAAAGTGCCATCTCATATGAGGAGCAAAACTCATCGACGCGTATAACCTCTTTAACCTAGGTATAAGAGGAAAATAATGCATCGCCTTCACAACGACCATATTCCCGCTGGAAAGCCTCTTGAAACGAGGCTTTTTGCAGAATTTACAACTTTCTAAATTTGCATCATCTTTACAGTATAACATGCGACCACCTTCACAACAATCAATTCTCATCGACGAAAGTCCTAACTTAGAAACCAATCTCTTTGCCTTATAGAAATCACCAGGTAAGTTGATATTTGGGTCAACTAGTTCACTCATAAGGTTAATGAAAGAGCCCATGGCCGATTGAGAAATATTCCAATCAGATATGATACTTAGTAATCTAACTGCAACAGACAGCTTAGAGTGCAGACTTCCTTCACGTAGTAGACTACTAGCTTCCTCTAGCTGTTTATAAAAACGTTTTGCATCATCATTAGGAGTTTGTTCAACATTTTCATTGGGCTCACCCCCAGAGTGCATCTCAAAAGCATTCACAACCATATCTTGAATTCTAGAATCATGATTTCTATTCTCCACCGACCTACTACTTTCACTAACAACCATGTTATGAAATATTCCATGGCTACCATCAATCTCTCCATGATTAGTCCACACAAAGTAATTCTCTATAAACCCCTTCCTACAAAAATGAAGCTTAACTTCCTCCGATTTTTTAAACTTCACACAATCGCACTTGACAAAAGTGCACCTAATTACTCCTCCAATTTGGTATGATTAAAGTTACATTTCATGTCTAATAAAGTCATCAACCCCTTCTACAAAATCCTCCCGCAATCCCCGCCGATTAGGACAATTCCTATTGTACATCCAAGTATGATGTTCCATCTATACAAATAAAAAAAATAAAGATATTTCCATAAGTATTAGAACTACTTAATTTATTCTACAATTATAAGTTAATTAAATCATTTTTAGTTAGTTAAGATAATTAATTTTTACTAATTACACCAAAATTAAATTATAGTAAATTATAATTAATTATGATTCATTCAATTTAAACATAAACTATAAGTTTAATTCATACCCAAAAGGTTCAACAATTATCCCTAAAAGTTTAATTCACATCCAAAAATTTCAACCATTACCCCTAAAAGTTCAATTCATATCCTAAAAGTTTAACCCATACCCCAAACAATTCAATTAATATCCTAAACAATTCAATTAAACTCACACAACATAAGCTCATCCCCCTAAAAATTCAGTTGATACCCTAAAAGTTCAATTCACAAGAACAAATCCTAAAAACACAACTCAATTCAAAGTGAAACGTTCAATTCCTAACTAAACTACTCAAGTCAATACAAACATAAACATTGTATGTACACCCTAGGTAATCAATTCAATTCAGTTCAATTTTAACATGACCTAAACCCTAGATTTCAATAAAATTCAAATTTAAACAATAATTAACTAATTCATAATGAAATGACAAAATATTAAAATTATACAAAAAATGTAAGTTCAAATCGAAACCTGAAATTTTTAGGAGGTGGAGGGGGAGGAGCAATGGAGGCAGTAGCAATGGCAGCAGCGTCGGCGGCGGGGGGGNGGGGGGGGGAAGGGGAGGGAGAGGGGGGAGGGGGCAGTGGCGACGTGCGATGGGGAATAGGATTTGTGTGAGCGAAATAGAGAAGGAGTAGGGGAAGGGTGCCGTTGTGTGTGAGGGAGAAGAGAGTGGGGGAGTTAGAAGATTTTGAGAAGAGAGTAAGAGAAATGAGCGGGAAAGCCCGTATTTGGGATCTAGAATTAGAATTACCGACCGACGTTGGTCGGTACACTTAAGTGACCCCGCGTTGACTATGTTTGACCATTAACCAACTGACTTCGGTCAGGTTATTTTAAAAAAAAATTAAAATACTTTTTTTGTGTTATTATTTCTTAAAATATCATAAACTATAAAAAATTATTATAAACTATAAGCATTTATTCTATTCACAGATATATTTACTATAAATAATTATAAACTATAAGCATAATATTTATAAATAATTATATTAACTAATTACTTTTAATAAATTATAAGCATATATTTTATTCAAACACATATATAATTAATCAATCATAATAAAAAATAAAGGTATGTATATGAGATGTTTATTTTATTAGAAATCCACATTTCGTCTTATATATTCATTCATTTTATAAGTAATTACAAATCATATAGATTAATAAATATCGGTCAAGAAGTTTTACCTTTTGTATTCATCTATCTAAGTTAATTTTTTAATTTATAATTAAGTATATGAGTAATTTCACATACACACACACACACCATTATATTATAATTGATGATCAATCACATATATTACTACGTACGAAAACTTTATCAATTGATGAATTGGTAAAACCAATATTATTCTATTTTAAAATATGTTTTGTTGATTGTTATATTAACTTGTTTACTTAATGCTAATAACTTCTTTCGTTTCTTTAATTTGTGTACATGTCAAAGAAGTTTAGTATTCTTCTATATTTCATTCATTCATCACTAATGCATGACATAGATTAATCGATATAGGTCGAGACGTTTTGTTTTAATATTCATCGATGCATCTAAGTATGTTATAAGTCGATGAATTAATTTACAAATAGATTTATTCGATGATGATCAATTATATATACTAATTAGATTATTGCTTTTTCAAAAGTCTATCCCCAAAAGAATCCGACCCTATGGCCCTAGCGCTTCGCGTTCTTAGATGCGGCTATACCTATATATATACACACACACACACATTTCGTTGTACTACTTTGACTATATATAGCTTGTTATAGTATATGTTAGTGTATTCATTATTTGTATTACAAATTAAAGTGTTAACTGATTATATTTACATTATTTCGATAGTAAATATTAATGTGATTCAAAATTTTGACCATGTTTGACCTATAAACTGACCGAAATTGGTTGATTATTTTCTAGAAATTACATCTACTGACCAAAGTTGGTCGGTAAATTCTTTCCCTGTAATAACCGACCAACTTTGGTCGGTAAATTCAACTATAAATTTTATAAAATATTTTAAATAATAATATAATTGTTAAAATTTAAAAATGTGGGTCCACATTACCAACCGATGTTGGTCGGTAATCAAAAAGTTGCTTTGACTAAGCAAGTCTGATCATTGCGGTCAAATGTTTGACCAATATACCGACCAATTTCGGTCGGTATGTAATTTAAAAAAAATATAAAATATATTTTTATTAGTTTCCGTCTGTTTTGGACGGTTTTTTGATCACTTTTGTTGACCGACCAACTTGGCCGATATCGCTCGGTCGGATTTTCCGAAATTTTTAGTAGTAAAGAAAAACGGAGCTAAAATATTCAAAATGATCAGCTAAATCATTACAAATAACAACACGTTTATGTAGTACTCTAAATTTTCTTTGATGAGACTGAAGTAGGAAAATAAATGCAGTACATACAGGGAGGTTATGGATCTTATGGAACTTCACTTTTCAGAAGAGTGTCAAAGAGCTTTTGTAGACATTTCACATGCAGTCAAAATTAATGGATCTACTTTTCAAAGTTTCTGTCACGTAAGAATGTAATGAAGTCTGAAATCCCACCTGCAAACTTATTTACACTTTGAATCAAATGAGATCTCGAGCACAGGAATCACTCTAGTAAAGCTAGAATATAGAATACGCGCATGACAAAAAAAACTTTCTATTTGGCCTGTATGTAGTCGTTCTTGTATGGGGTCGAACTCGGACCGCTTGCGTATGGACAAATCGGGCTCGAGTTTATACGGTTGGTATCAATCGTAGCTACTGCTCGATAAATCGGGGTCGAGGTATCGAAGATCGAAGGTCGAGACCGAACAACATCGAATCGGAATATGAAGCCATGATACCCGAAATGAGTTTGTCGAGACCGATTATGGGAAGTGTCCTAGGGTAAAATTATCAGATCTGCGTAACGAAAGGACCGAAAATCCCGTGATATGTAAATATCTCGGCGAAAATCATGGCATCAATCAACAAGACCGTTGAAATCAGTAAATCAAGGGATATTTTACCTTGTAAATAGATTCTTGCCTTGTATAAGAATTATCCCCCCTCTATATAAAGGGGGAATGCAATTGTAAAAAACATCTCACGAAACAATTATCAAAATATAGAAAAGAAGTCTGCTTTATTATCTCTTTATTCGTTTGGTTCATACTTGTTCGTCTTGGAGAAATCAATTAAGGCCAAGACTATTCAAGTCTTGTGGTTTGCATTTTTTCCTAATTTATTTACTAGCTTTAATCTCTATTTTATTCTTCATTATTTGTATCAAACCAAATCACGTGTCCTTAAAATAACATACAAATTTAATTGTTATTCGAAGCCAAGGGTAAACAGTTTGGCGCCCACCGTGGAGCTAAGGATAATAATGAGCGTTTGATATAATTTTCTGTCACACAAATTATTTTACACTTGCTCTGTGAAGTATCTCTGATTTCAGGTTAGAGTACAGCTATGTCGCATTCACAATCTGTGCCTTTGTACGTCGATATGAATTTGATCATCAAGGTGAAAACAACAACATAGCATCCGGTGATGAAGTTCCGGTCGACGCTAATTCACAAGTGGCAGTCGATGTAGATCGAACTACTGGCCCGTCAAATAGTGTTCGTAGAGAACACCTATCAACAACTCAGGGTCCCCAAAACGACGAAGGGGACGGGATCAGCCTCAGAATAATCTTTAACATGTTGCAAGCCCATCAAGCAGCCATTGCTCAATTACAAAATCGAAGCCAAATATCGAACAAACTTGAGTTCGACCCTTCTCGGGGAACCATTCCTGAGAATGAACCAGTCGCAGAGGAGCCGAATGAAGGCGGATCGAGGGCAAATTCCGGGATCATGAGAATGCTCGAGGAATTAACCATACGAGTTGAGTTTGGCGAAAAGAAAATTGATGCTAACGATAAAAAGGTGGAAACATACAATTCCAGGGTGGATCAAATCCCAGGAGCACCCCCGATATTGAAAGGCTTGGATTCCAAAAAATTTGTACAGAAACCTTTATCGAGCGCAGCTCCAAAATCAATACCCAAGAAATTTCGCATGCCGGAAATTCCCAAGTACAATGGGACAACCGATCCAAACGAGCATGTGACCGCATACACATGCGCTATAAAAGGAAACGACTTAGAAGACGACGAGATCGAGTCCGTTCTTTTGAAAAAGTTCAGAGTAACCTTGTCAAAGGGGGCCATGACATGGTATCACAACTTACCCCCTAATTCCATTGACTCTTTCGCTATGGTTGCAGATTCCTTTGTAAAAGCACATGCAGGCGCTATCAAAGTGGAAACGCGGAAGTCGAACCTGTTCAAAGTCAGACAAAAATATAATGAGATGCTCAGAGAATTTGTATCTCGTTTTCAGATGGAGCGGATGGACCTGCCACCGGTCACTGACGATTGGGCTGTTCAGGCCTTCACCCAAGGGCTCAACGCTCGAAGTTCAACGGCTTCACAGAAACTCAAACAAAACTTGATAGAATATCCAGCTGTCACATGGGCGGATATACATAACCGATACCAATCGAAGATCATAGTTGAAGATGACCAACTTGGAGCCCCTTCGGGATCTATTTTTCCCGTTAGGACTCATGATAGGGTTCGAAGGGAGATTTATCGTGAACCGAGACTGAATAGAGATTGGCATCGGCCATATCATGGGGATAGGAAAATCACTACAGCAAGGCAGAACTCCCCGGGGCGCGAAAGGAGAAATGATCAAGGTCGGAATAACCGAGGGCCCATGATGAAAATCAATTTCGAGAGAACCACCGGTCACCAAGAAGCACCGCGGTTATCGGAATACAATTTTAATGTTGGTGCAGCTACTCTCGCATCAGCTATCGGTCGTATCAAGGACACTAAGTGGCGTCGACCGTTACAATCGGATCCGGCTCAAAGGGATCCTAATTTGATATGCAAATATCATGGTACACACAGACACAGGATAGAAGATTGCCGACAATTAAGAGCGGAGGTGGCAAGGTTGCTCGAAAACGGACATCTTCGAGAATTTTTGAGTGATCAGCGAAGAATCATTACAGAAACAGAAATAAACAAGCAAAACAAGAAGAGCCACAACACAAGATTAATATGATTATTGGCGGAATAGATGCCCCTCAAGGTCCGATGCTGAAGCGCACCAAGATATCCATCACCAGGGAAAAGCGCACTCGAGATTACATGATGGAGGGAATCTTACATTTTAGCGAGGAAGATGCGGAAGGGATTATGCAACCTCACAATGACGCGCTAGTGATATCTGTGCTTATACACAGGATTAAAGTAAAGCGTGTACTGGTCGACCCAGACAGTTCGGCCAACATAATCCGATCATGGGTTATAGAACAACTCGGTTTAACGGATCGAATTGTCCCTACAGTCCGAGTACTCAATGGGTTCAACATGGCGTGTGAAACAACCATGGGCGAGATAACGTTGCCGATAAACACTGCCGGTACCATTCGAGAAACGAAGTTTTGCGTAATCGGTGGAGACATGAGGTACAACGCTCTATTCAGGAGACCATGGATTCACGACATGAGAGCCGTGCCTTCGACATTGCACCAAGTACTGAAATTCCCATCACCCAATGGAATTATAACGGTTTACGGAGAGCAACCGGCTGCGAAAGAAATGTTCGCAGTAGAAGAAATAACACCAGTGCCAGCAGTTCCTTCACAAAAGGTCGAGAACAAGATGAAATAGCAATCACAGACATCATCCTCGACAAACATAGATGAACAAGTATATCTCGAGGATGACGACTACGGAATCCCCAGATCCTTCATCAGTCCCGATGAATCCAATGCAACCAAATCGACAGTTGAGGAACTTGAGCAAGTTTCACTCCGAGAAGACTTGTCAGATCGAAAGGTATACCTGGGCTCGGGCCTAAGCTCCAAGCTTAGGACAAAACTTATCCAATTTCTTATAACTAACGAAGATTGCTTCGCTTGGTCCCACCTTAATATAACAGGTATACCACCAGAGATAACAACTCACAAGCTAAGCCTAGATCAGAAGTTCTGACCGGTCAAGCAAAAGAGGAGGCCTCAATCGGAGATCAAACACGCGTTCATCAAGGATGAGGTAACTAAGCTTCTAAAGATAGGATCCATTCGGGAGGTTAAATACCCGGAATGGTTAGCAAACGTAGTAGTAGTCCCTAAAAAAGGGAATAAACTAAGAATGTATGTAGATTATAAGGATATGAATAAGGCATGCCCAAAAGATTCTTTCTCTTTACCCAGCATCGATCGCATGATCGATGCTACCGCTGGCCATGAGACCCTTAGCTTTCTCGATGCTTACTCTGGCTATAACCAAATACGAATGGACCTGAATGATCAAGAAAAAACATCCGTCATCACTAAGTATGGCACATACTGCTACAACATGATGCCATTCGGGTTAAAAAAATGAAGGAGCCACTTACCAACGCCTAGTAAACCGAATGTTTGAAAAATAACTAGGAAAAACGATAGAAGTTTATATTGATGATATGTTAGTTAAATCCCTACGAGCAGAGGACCATTTGAACCATTTGCAGGAAACATTCGACGTGCTGAAACAATACAACATGAAGCTGAACCCAGAAAAATGCGCGTTCGGTGTGGGCTCAGGCAAGTTTCTAGGTTTCATGGTCTCGAATCGAGGAATAGAAATCAACCCCGAGAAGATCAAGTCTATCGAGGACATCACAGTTGTAGATAATGTGAAGGCTGTACAAAAGCTGACGGGCCGTATAGCCGCTTTGGGATGATTTATTTCAAGATCATCCGATAAAAGCCATCGATTTTTCAATCTATTGAAAAAGGAGAACAATTTCTCATGGACACCAGAGTGCCAACACGCTTTAGAAGAGCTTAAAAGGTATCTGTCTAGCCCACCCTTGCTGCATACACCGAAGACATGTGAACGAATGAACCTCTACCTTGCTGTCTCGGAAGTAGCGGTAAGTGGAGTTCTAGTTCGAGAAGAAAAAGGTATGCAATTTCCAATTTATTACGTTAGCAGAACCTTAGGCGACGCTGAAACTAGGTACCCTCATTTGGAAAAATTGGCACTCGCTTTGTTGAGTGCCTCCAGGAAACTGAAACCTTATTTCCAATGTCATCCCATATGCATCGTAACGACTTACCCGTTAAGAAGCATAATGCATAAGCCCGAGCTCTCCGACCGATTGGCCAAATGGGCTATCAAAGTAAGTGGTTATGATATCGACTATCGACCCTGAACCGCCATTAAATCTCAGGTGTTGGCAGATTTCGTCGCCGATTTTACACCATCCCTAATACCCGAGATTGAAAGAGAGCTACTGGCCAGATTGGGGACTCCTTCGGGAGTGTGGACCCTGTTCACAGATGGTGCCTCGAACGCGAAGGGATCGGGGCTTGGTATCGTACTAAAGCTCCCAACGGGTAACACAATTCGACAGTCTATCAAGACAATTAACTAACAATGAAGCAGAATACGAGGCTATGATTGCAGGTTTAGAACTAGCCAAAAGCGTGGGAGCGGGAAATAATCGAAGCTAAGTGCGACTCCCTTCTTGTGGTGAATCAAGTCAACAGAACTTTTGAGGTCAGAGAAGGACAAATGCAGAGATATTTAGACAAACTACAAGTTACACTGCATAGGTTCAAACAGTGGACCTTACAACACATACCTCGAGAGCAAAACAGCAAAGCCGATGCCCTCGCCAGTTTGGGATCATCGGTCGAAGATGGTGAGATCGAATCAGAAAAGGTCGTACAGCTCATGAGGTCGGAAGTGGAAGAAGGCCACGCGGAAATCAATACGACGAGTCTGACCTGGGATTGGAGGAACAAATACATAGAATACCTGAGCTCCGGTAAACTCCCCTCAGATCTAAAAGAATCAAGAGCCTTGCGCACAAAGGCGGCTCGATTTTGTTTATCCGATGACTGAACTTTATTTAGAAGAATGTTCGGTGGCCCCCTCGCGATATGTCTGGGACCGGGCGACACCAAATACATTTTAAGAGAAATCCACGAATGCACTTGTGGGAATCATTCCGGTGCTGAGCCCCTAATCCAAAAAATTATCAGAGCCAGTTATTATTGGATCGACATGGAAAAGGACGAGAAGGAGTTCGTTCACAAATGCAACAAATGTTAAAGACATGCCCCGATGATCCATCAGCCCGGGAAACATTGCATTCGGTCTTATCACCATGGCCGTTCATAAAATGGGGAATGGACATCATTGGCCCTCTTCCCTACACACTAGGTAAGGCTTAATTCATTCTTTTTATGACTGATTATTTCTCCAAATGGGTGGAAGCGCAGGCATATGAGAAGGTTAGGGAAAAGGAAGTAATCAAGTTCATTTAGGATCACATCATATGTCGGTTTGGGATGCCATCAGAGATCGTATGTGACAATGGGAAACAGTTCGTCGGCAGCAACGTGACGAAGTTCCTCGAAGATAACAAGATCAAAAGAATCCTATCAACGCCCTATCACCCCAGTGGGAATGGACAAGCCGAATCTACTAACAAAAACATACTTCGAAATCTCAAAAAAAAGGTTAACCGATGCGAAGGGGAGATGGAAAGAGATATTGCCTGAAGTCCTATAGGCGTATCGTACGACCGAGAAATCTAGTACCGGAGCCACTCCCTTTTCCTTGGTGTACGGTGCTGAAGCTTTGATACCGGTTGAAGTCGGTGAACCAAGTGTCAGGTTCCGCTATGCGACTAAAGAATTGAACCACAAGGCTATGAATACGAATCTAGAACTATTGGACGAAAGAAGGGAAGCTACCCTCGTTCGATTGGCCGCCCAAAAACAAAAGATCGAAAGATACTACAACAGGAGAACCCATCTTCGACATTTCAACATCGGAGATTTAGTACTTAGAAAGGTCACACCCAACACTCGAAATCTGAATGAACGGAAATTGGGACCAAACTGGGAAGGACCTTACTCCATCATAAGGATAACCGAAAAAGGATCATACAAGCTCGGAACGATGGACGGCAAACAGCTGCCAAACAATTGGAACATAAATCATTTGAAACGATACTACTGTTAAGGTTCGATCCTTCATTCTTCATTTTTACTCGTTTTTATGCTACATCGACAAACTAACACTCGCAGGTATCAAATTAAGTAGCCTCGAATCAGAAAGTACGGGATGTTAGGACTGAAAGCACGCGTTGCACTCTTTTTTCCTTTGACCGGTTTTGTCCCATTGGGTTTTACGGCAAGGTTTTTAATGAGGCAAGCAGTAAATCGTGCTAACTTAGATTTGAAGACCGATCATATATCGATGAGAACAATATTCGGTGCTAAACATCGATCGACCTTAAGTGTCGGAAGGCTGCTTAGCTACTTCAATTCGGGGAA
The DNA here is from genome assembly GCA_002018475.1 of Nicotiana obtusifolia. Taxonomy (NCBI): domain Eukaryota; kingdom Viridiplantae; phylum Streptophyta; class Magnoliopsida; order Solanales; family Solanaceae; genus Nicotiana; species Nicotiana obtusifolia. Next base: position 1,334 of record MCJB01037111.1, on the reverse strand, counting down.
ACATCTCAAAAATCAAAGATCATTAGGAATCGATGTAAGGGTCAAACGGTCAAAGGAACCATACCTAAATAGATTGATCTATCCCCTAAATAAATTGTACAAGCACATGGATAAGAATAAAGATCTCTTGCACCAATATCCTGTCTCCAAGACCAAAGGCCATTTTGATTTTCTTTGTTCAATCAAATACTGACATCACTCAAGGATTCATCCGAAAATCAAATTTAATTGAAGGGGAACAAGACCTACTAAGGCAAACCCCAATTTTTAAAAGGCCAAGGCCATACCGAGTTAATGAAACTCGAAGGGGAATAAGATATACTAAGGCAAACCCCGATTTTTAAAAGGCCAAGGCCATACCGAGTTAATGAAACTCGAAGGGGAATAAGACCTACTAAGGCCAACGCGATTCTTAAAGGGCTAAGGCCATACCGATTTAACAGAACTCGAAGGGGAATAAGACCTACAAAGACAAACCCCGGATCTTTACAAGGCTAAGGCCATGCCAAGTTAATCGAAGGAAAGAAAAACCTACTAAGGCATATCCCAGAATTGGCCAAGTCCAAACTGAATTCGAGGAACAGAAAATTTACCGAAATAAACCATTGGGTCTAATGAAAAGAATCAAAACAAGTCAGCAATAAAAGAAGGAAAGGAAAAAAGACTTTTACATATATACAAGGTATGATTACAAAGATGGGGGATTCATTACATAATATCAAGAAAAAACAAGAGAAGGCGTTTCATTTTGAGTTCTCAGAGTCATCTTCCTCCGGAAAGGCTTGTTTTCTGGCTTCGGCCTCGATCCTTTTGGCATCATCAATCTCGGCGGATAGATCGAAGCCCCGAGCATGTATCTTCTCGAGAACGGACAGGCGAGTTTGACACTTCGTGTAATCAACCAAGATTTTCGATTGATCTTGAGCAGCCTCGGCGTCGGCCTTGTACTGGGCCACCAGCTCATCAGACTCAACCTTGGTTCAGCAGCCTCCGATTTCTCCATATGCAGCTCGTTGGCCAAAACATCACGATCTGAGGTGATCACACTGACTTGAGATTGGAGTACGTCGGTGCTCTTAGTTAGAGCCTCGATTCTCCCTTTTGCCTCCGTCAGTTGAGTTTCTGATGAAACTAACTGAGCACGGAAGGCCTCTTTTTTCGAAGCCAGCTGATCCATCCTGCTTCTCCATTCATTGGCTTCAGCTTTAGCCTCGCTTGCCTCGGATTGGGGTTGGGGTATTTGATCGAGCTGCTGCCCCATCTGCTCGACTAAACCAGAATTCTCTCTCTGTATAAAATCCAGTTCGGCCCGAAGGTTCGTCATCTCCCCTTCG
>MCJB01037100.1:134147-156112 GCA_002018475.1 Nicotiana obtusifolia | reverse complement strand
TGAGAATTCGTTCTTTTTCTTCAGCAGGTTGAAGAACTGATGGCTCCTGTCGGATGACCTCGATATGAATCGACCTAGTGCTGCTATCCGGCCTGCCAATTTCTGCACAGCTTTTACGTTGTCGACGACCGTTATGTATTCAATGGCTTTGATTTTATCGGGGTTGATTTCTATTCCCCGGTTTGAGACCATAAAACCAAGGAATTTCCCTGAGCCTACTCCGAATGCACACTTCTCCGGATTCAATTTCATGTTGTATCTTTTCAAGACGTCGAATATTTCCTGCAAATGGCTTAAATGGTCCTCCGCTCGCAGGGACTTAACTAACATGTCATCGATATAAACTTCCATTGTTACTCCTAGTTGTTTTTCGAACATCTTATTTACTAGGTGTTGGTAAGTAGCCCCTGCGTTTTTCAGCCCGAAAGGCATCACATTATAGCAATAAGTGCCATACTTAGTGATGAAGGATGTTTTTTCTTGATCATCCTTATCCATTTGTATTTGGTTATACCCAGAGTAGGCGTCGAGAAAACTAAGAGTCTCGTGGCCAGCGGTAGCATCGATCATGCAATCGATGTTAGGCAAGGGGAAAGAGTCTTTGGGGCATGCTTTGTTTAGATCTTTATAGTCTATACACATTCTAAGCTTATTTCCCTTCTTAGGAACTACGACTACATTAGCTAACCACTCTGGGTACTTAACTTCCCGAATGAATCCTATATTCAAAAGTTTAGTTATCTCGTCTTTGATGAAGGCTTGTTTGGCTTCGGACTGAGGCCTCCTCTTTTGCTTGATCGGCCGAAATTTTGGGTCAACGCTTAGCTTGTGAGTTGCAATTTCCGGCGATATGCCTGTCATGTCAAGATGGGACCAAGCAAAGGAATTTTTGTTAGCTGAAAGAAAATTAATTAATTTGGTCCTGAGCTCGGAGTTTAAGCCTGAGCCCAGGTATACCTTCCGATCAGGTGCATCGCTGCGGATTGAAATTTATTCGAGCTCTTCGACTGTCGATTTGGTTGCGTCGGACTCGTCGGGAGCAATAAATGATCGGGGGACCCCGTAATTATCGACGTCAAGTTGATCCTGTTCACCCTTGTTTGTTGAGGGTGGTCTCTCTGATTGCTATTGGGTCTTCTGGGAAGGAGCGGTTGGCTTTGAAGCTGCCTCTTCTACTACGAACATTTCCCTCGCAGCATGTTGTTCTCCATAAACGGTGATGACCCTATCAGCCAATGGGAATTTCAACATTTGATGCAATGTTGAAGGTATGGCTCTGATGTCGTGGATCCAAGGCCTCCCGAGCAAGGCGTTGTATCTCATGTCGCCTTCGATCATGCAGAATTTCATTGCCCGGACAGTACCAGCGATATTCACCATCAGTGTTATTTCCCCTTTGGTCGTTTCTGAAGCCATGTTAAAACCGTTGAGGACCCGAACTTCGGAGATAATCTGGTTTGATAATCCCAGCTGTTCGATGACCCATGACCGAATTATATTAGCGGAGCTCTCGGGGTGGATAAGCACACACTTCACCCGGGTTTTGTGCACCAGCATCGATATCACCAAGGCATCGTTATGGGGTTGTGTAATCCCTTCTGTATCTTTATCGCTGAAGTATAAGGCTCCCTCTGCTACGTAATCCCGAGTACGTTATTCCCCAGTGATAGATATTTTAGTGCGCTTCAACACTGGCCCTTGGGGTGCATCTACCCCTCCAATTATCATGTTGATTGTGTGCTGCGGCTCTTCTTGATTTGCTGGTCTGTTTTTGTTTTCGTAATGGTTCTTGGCCCGATTGCTTAAGAATTCCCGAAGATGTCCGTTTTCGAGCAACCGGGATACCTCCTCTCTCAGCTGCCTACAATCTTCCATTCTGTGTCCATGTGTACCATGATATTTACATATTAGGTTGGGATCTCTTTTGGCCAGGTCCGATCGCAGCGGCTGAGGCCATTTGGTACCTTTAATGTGACCAATGGCGGACACAAGAGTTGCTAAATCGACGTTAAAGTTGTACTCGGACAGTCGGGGCGCTTATCGATGATTAGCGGTTCTTTCGAAGTTGTTTTTCGGCAATGGTCCCCGGTTTCTTTGATTGGGATCGTTCTTTCTCTCCTGTCTCGGGGATTTATGTCCCCCCGGGATGGCTCTTCGATCGCCTGGGTACGGTCGGTGTCTGTCTCGGTTTGACCTCGAGTCTCGATAATTATCTCTCAAAGTCCGATCATAAGTTCTGATAGGGTAAGCGAACCCCGAGGGGACTCCGAGCTGATCATCTTCTACTCTGATGTTTGATTGACACCGATTGTGTATGTCCGACCAAGTGAAAGCCGGATATTCAATCAAACTTTGCTTGAGCTGTTGAGAAGCCGTTGAGCTTCGGGTATTGAGCCCCTGAGTAAAGGCCTGTACAGCCCAATCATCGGTAACCGGTGATAAATCCATTCGCTCCATTTGAAAGCGCGACACAAAGTCTCTCAGCATCTCGTTGTCTCTTTGCCTGACTTTGGACAAATCTGACTTCCTTGTTTCGACTTTAATGGCACCTGCATGGGCCTTGACGAAGGTATCTGCGAGCATGGCGAAGGAGTCAATGGAGTTTGGTGGTAAGTTGTGATACCACGTCATCGCTCCCTTGGATAGGGTCTCCCCGAACTTTTTCAAAAGGACGGACTAAATTTCATCATCTTCGAGATCGTTCCCTTTTATGGCGCATGTGTACGTCGTTACGTGTTCATTCGGATCCGATGTCCCGTTGTATTTGGGGATTTCCGGCATGCGAAACTTTTTTGGTATAGGTTTCGGAGCAGCACTTGACGGGAAAGGTTTTTGTACGAACTTCTTTGAGTCCAAGCCTTTCAACACTGGGGGCGCTCCTGGGATCTAGTCTACCCTCGAATTATACGTTTCTACTTTCTTGTCGTTAGCTTCAATCCTTTTTTCACCTGACTCGACTCGCTTAGTCAGTCCTCGAGCATCTTTATGATTCCGGAATTTATTCCCGACCCGCTTTCATCCAGTTGCGATGCGATTGCTTCATTTTGAGGAACTATCCCTCGAGAGAAACGGCTTCGACCCTGTTCGGAATCTGACTGCGACTTTGTAATTGAGCGATGGCTGCTTGCTGGGCTTGCAGCATGTCGAATATCATTTTGAGGCTGATCTCGTCCCCTTCATTATTTTGAATTCTTGAATGGTGTTCTCCCCGAACGTTGTTCGACGGGCCAGAGGTCTAATCCGCGTCGACCGCCATTTGAGAGTTGGCGTCGATCGGAACATCGTTACCGAGCATCATGTTGTTTTCGCCCTGGTGGTCGAGCTCGTCATTGATGGGGAGTGTGCGTGACATGACTATGTTGTAATCTGAAAAACAGAAAATTCTACAAAGAACAAGCGTAAAATAGTGTGTGACAGAAATTTGTGTCAAACGTTCACTATTATTCTTAGCCCCACGGTGGGTGCCAAACTGTTTACCCTAAAATACGAGTAACAATTGAATTTATACGTGGTATTAAGGATACGTGAAATAATTTGACACAATGAAAATGTAACAATGAGTAAAGATAGACTTAAATAAATAAGAGAATAACCAAACCGTTGAGGTTGAGTGAATTTTTCGTGATGGAATAATTTGTAGTGAAAAATAAATAACTTAGGTGAGAGATGGACAGAAATTGAGAATGAGTATTGCTGGTAACGTATCTTCCCTTGTACAATGAAAACAAGTACCCCTTTATAGGGAAGAAGGGAATTCTACATACAGTAAAAGACTTAATTACAGGATGAATTCACTTAATTATAGGATGAATTATCCCTAAAAATACTGGTCTAATGTCTCTGATGATTAGGGCCGTGATTCCCGCCGAGATATCTGTGTACCACGAGAATTTCGGTCTTTCCGTTATACGAAACTGATACTTTTACCATAAAATGCCTTTACCCAGACAGGTCTCGACCGCCTTATTCCGACCGCTCTGGCTCAGATCCAAAGATGTCCGACCTCAAACATTCCTTTCTGAAGTGCTGACTCCGTTTTAAAGCAGTCCGACCCCGGATTTTACTCGAGACCGATCTTCCTTGTGTGCTCGATTGTATCCGACTCTATACAGTTTGAATCGTAAACTATGATTGGCATCAGTGTATTTGATTCACATATAGACATCATGCCATTAGGATTATAAAAGCTAGCTACTAATTTGTTAACTCCGTGTTTAAATCCTCGAGGCTATGCATTGATATGATCATTTAGATATTATCTCTTAGAGCTAAAGGATTGACATATTGCTTGTTTAAATAAAGAAGTATGCTAGAAAATCATGAATTACGCTTATTTGCGCCTTACTGCCAAAATTTGTTCAATAACTAGATGTCATGCCTTTAAGTTTTTATGACATAAAGCCATACTCCGTTGAAGACCAGTAACTTGTAATCTATTTGTGCCTCTCTTTGTTTGGTTTGTTCAGCTGATACATGTAATGGGTAATCGCTAGGACATAATAACTTAATTGATGAATACAACTCTGTTATTGTGTTTAACTGGTTCAACTGTGTATCTGGGCTATTATTGTGTACTAGTATATTTATTCGTGCGATTCGCGGATAATTTGATAAAATATTAATTTTATAAAATTATGATCTAACATATGATATTACTTTAATAAATATCAGTTGTTATTTTATTTTTTAATATAGTATGCAAAAATATTACAAATTCTATACAAAATTAAATGAAACACATCATATAATAATCAAATAATTTATTTGTTTCTTATTTATCCTTTATTAAGTTAGCAAGTACTTAGTACTATACATTGACTAATGTGGCTTTTTATTAACTTGTCAATTGGCATAGTAATTTGATCCTACTTCTCTTTTAACATGACATGGAATATATTTTCTTACTCTACGAATATTTTGTATTTTTTAAACGTATGTTATATTGTTAAAAGTTCTTCAATTGTCTAAATTTATCAATAATTTTTTTGAATGGTTTTTGCTTATGTTTTATTTTTAAATAATTCAAATTATCTTTATCTCCCGCTCTTCATACGTCCTTTTCTACTGTAATACTTGATTAGTTCTCTCATTTTGTATTTTACTGAAAATTTAAATAATGTAATTTTTTTTTACTAAATTATAATTTTGACTTGATCCAAAGTATAAACTCAGAATTAAATTTTGTGTTCTATATATAATATGCTTATCTTATGTATAAATATCCTAATAGTATCTTTATATTTTTGTATTTTTGATTATGGATTAATGAGTTCTATTTATTAACTAAAATTTTGATACGTGAGTACTTTAATTAGTATATATCTTTTTACGCTATTGCTTGAATTCTTTTTTTAGTATTCTTCCTTTGTGACTATTTGTTTAGTAATGATTTAGTTATGTGTATATGTACAACTATTCTCATATTAATTCTAATTATAAGTCTTATATTTTTATAATTTCTCACAGATTTATATTTTATTTCTTTTTTTGTGTTCTCCCAAGGGAGGTTCTATGGAGACCTATGGAGGTTAGTGGTGTTCCGGTAGTGTACATTAGGGTGATTAAGGATATATACGTTGGAGCAAAGACTTGGGTGAGGACTGTGGGAGGAGACTCGGGCTATTTACTTGTGATGATGGGGTTACATCAGGGTTCGGCTCTTAGTCCATTTTTATTTGCCTTGGCGATGGACGTGCTGATGCGCCGCATTCAGTGGGAGGTGCCATGATGTATGTTATTTGCAGATGACATAGTGCTAATCGATGAGACGTGCCGCAGGGTTAACGATCGACTGGAGCTGTGGAGGCAGACCTTAGAGTCTAAAGGTTTCAAGTTGAGTAGGACAAAAACTGAATACTTGGAGTGCAAATTCAGTGTGGAATGTAGGAAACAGAAGTGGAGGTGAAAAACTTGATACACAAGTCATCTCAAATAGAGATAATTTCAAATATCTTGGGTCTGTTATTCAGGGGAACATAGAGATTGATGAGGATGTTACGCATCGTGTTGGAGTAGGGTGGATGAAATGGAGGCTTGTGTCTAGTGTTTTGTGTGATATGAATGTGCCACCAAAACTTAAGGACAAGTTTTACAAAGTAGTAGTGAGGTCGACTATGTTATATGGAGCCGAGTGATGGCCAGTCAAAAAATCTCATGTCTAGAAGATGAAAGTAGCAGAGATGAGGATGTTGAGATGGATGTGTGGGCATACCAGGAAAGACCGGATTAAGAATGAAGTTATTAGGGAAGGTGGGTGTGGCCCTTATGGAAGACAAGCTGCGGGAATCAAGGCTGAGATGTTTCAAGCATGTGAAGAGGAGAGACACCGATGCACCGGTGAGGAGATGCGAGAGGTTGACCATAGCAGGGCAGAGTAGAGGTAAAGGGAGGCCTAGGAAGTACTGGGGAGAGGTGATTAGGCAGGACATGGTACTACTTCAGATTACCGAGGACATGTCCCTTGATATGTAGGTGTGGAGGTCGAGGATTAGGGTTGTGGGTTGATAGGTAGTCGAGAGTCTCTATTAGTCGTACTAGTGGTAGTAGTACTAGTCTTGTATTTTCTTGTTCCGGGTTCCTTATTGTTACACAATGTGGCATTATTGTCGGTAGTTTTCACACTTCTCTTGTAGTTTCGTATTCCTAGTTCCTTTGCTATTACATCCAATGCTATTTGTTTCTGTTATCTTATTTCCTTGCCATTGTTACTATTTGTTTATTATACCTTTTTCGCTGTTCTTGAGTCGAGGGTCTATCGGAAACAACCTCTCTTCCTTCATAAGGTAGGGGTAAGGTCTTGCGTACACATTACCCTCCCCATACTCCACTGTATGGGAATGCACTGGGTTTGTTGTTGTTGTTGTTATCTTTTTTTTGTGTTCCTTGCTTATCGAATTGTATTAACCATACCTTGATATTATTAAATTTTCATATAAATTTGTAGTAAATTACCAGTTTAATATAATACAATAAATATAATTTTTTATTTATCTTAAAATTTTATTTGAGACTACTCCCCAAGTGGAATTGGCAGTTTTTTATTTTTTATTTTAAAATAATTTTAAAACTCCAACTTGAAACTACTTCCCAATTTGAATTTGATAGTTTTTTATTTTTTTTTATTTTCGTTTTTTATTTTATCATAATTATTGTCCTAAAAATCTACACTTGTCATCTTATGGTTATGCCACTTGGCTTAATATGGTGACTTTGTCTCTCATTTTATTATATATAGATATGGATAAAGATTATTATTTTTATATCACATGAAATTAAATTTTCTTTCTCTTTTAGTTTTAGGATACAAATTTAACTTTTATTTTAGTTATTAAATTACCTACACGAGACATTTATTTTGTATTCTTAACATTTTTATTTGTTATACTGTTGTTATTTAAGATTTCTTGTAAAACTTTAATTTTGTGATCCTATACATAATTTGAGCGTTTTTACTATAATATTAATCTAATCTCAAGTTCAAATCATCTTTTCCTCCTATTTTTAATATTAAATATTTTTTAAATTTTTAATTATTGCTATTTTGTTACCTAATATATAGTATTCATGTTTTCATGTGACCTTCATTAACTTTTCTTTTTATTTAATATTGAACCTTTTTCAACTTTGAACTCTATTCTATAGTAATCAACATCAGGTTTGAGTGTCTTTGCCTATTAGTTTCAAATTAATTTTTTTTTATATTATCCTTTTTATAAGTCATGAGCTCTTTACTTTATAATTTTATCTTAAGAGTCAGTTCTTTCAATTTAAGCTCTGACCAATTTTATCAAACTTCATATTCAATTATCTTACAACACTACTTTTAAGCCATTTATTTCGTCTAAACTTTGGTTCTTGAGTAGTAACTTACGATGCTTAAAACATTTAGGAGACCACGTTACTTTTTTTCTTTCCTTTTGGTTTCACTAATTACTTAATTAATTCGGAAGCCAACATGGCCCTTAGTTGCATTATGTGTTACTTGTTTAAGTCTCAATGTGTTCCTTTTATGTGACGCTAATAACAATAGAAATAGAAACTTCAGCTTTTCTGTAACTCTAGAACTTTCCTTTAGATAGTGTCCAACGCCTCCTGTACTATAGGAATGGGACAGGTAGACCTATTAAGATACGATTTAGAATCAACTAGTACGTTTTAAATAACAACTTAAAGATAGTAATGAAGGTAGCGGACATGATACACAAATTATCCGAATAGCCATTGCACTTTTAGTTATACATGTCTTAGCAGACTTGTACGGAAGTTGATCCATTAAACCTAAAAAATTTAGGTCCCCTTTAACTAATTAATAATCATCCTTACATGTTTCAGTTGTGTGGGGTAGCTAGATTTTGTTTAAATTTGTATGTTTTCAATTGTAATTATAGTGACGGCCGTTCTTTTACTTAGTAACTTCACTTTGTTTCTTTGACGTCTTTTATTTACATATACTTTTGTTGTCTAAAGTTGATTTAAACAATTTCGTTTGAGTATTGTCATTTTCGTTCTTTTACTTTCTTTCTCACTTAGAACAATTAATGATTAATGGCATGTTTATCACTTAGCTATTAATAATAATTAATCAATTGGCATGCTTAAACCACTTAGTTTACTCAATAACTCATATAATCCCATTTACTCCTCCGTTTCAATTTATGTGAACATATTTGACTGGACACGGAGTTTAAGAAAAGAAAGAAGACTTTTGAATTTGTGGTGTAAAATGTGACACATATATTTTATGTGGCTATAAATCATTGCATAGAAGTAAATTGTTTTCAAATATGGAAATGGGTCATTCTTTTTGGCATGTACTAAAACAAAAATAAGTTCACATATTGAAATGGAGGGAGTAGTTTAAAATTCGACCGGAAACCACAATTGTGGACCTGGAAGAGTGCTTACACCTTCTTTTCGAGGTAATTTGAACCCTTACCCGATCTTTAGTGATATAGACTAGTCAAATTGAGTTATTCACAAATAGGTGCCCTAACGCACCTTAAAATCGTTAGGTGGCGACTCTTCTCTTTTAATACCCGTTTAAAAGAGATATCACATGTCAAAATCCGCTTTTGCGAGAAAATGGGGCGCGACAGCTAATCTTATTTCATAATTGTTTCTGAAAGCTTCTATTTTGCCCTTATTTGAGTTAATGACTGCATTTGACGTGTTATCACATGCCTCACCTCTATTTTATGTTTTGGGATCAAAGAGGAGCTTATTATTCTGAGTTGTTATCGCATACTCTAAAGGGGTTGTTGTTACTATCTTCGATTATATTTTCTATTATCAGTTTTCTTTGATATATTCATTGCACATGTTGTTTGTCTAGTGAGTATCAAATGACTTGTACCTCGTCCTTACTCCACTGAGGTTAGTCTTGATACTTACTGGGTACTGATCGTGGTGTACTTATACTACGCTTCTACACATTTTTGTGCAGATTCAGGTACTTCGAATCAGACTGATCGGTAGTGAGATACTTCATACACCGGAGAGTTCAAGGTATTCTTGCATGATCCAACTGCAGGATTCAGAGTTACCCTCTTGTTTCATTCCTACTATTTATCCGTTTCAGACAGTACTATATTTTTTAAATGTGCTCGTGTATTCAGTTAGAGCTTGTGACTCTGTACCACCTAGTTTTGGGAAGTCATGTTGAGTATTGCCGCTTTGGCCTGCATTACTCCTATTTTGTGTTAAATTCTATTTTAGTTATATCATCCTTTTATTATTCTAAATAATGTTAAGTGATCGGCTTACCTAGTTTGGAAACTGGGTGCCATCACAACTCCTAGAGGGGTATCAAAGCTCTAGGTTCATAGAATCTACGAGTCACGAGCAAGTGTAGTAAAGTCTTATGGATCGTTACAGAGACGTTTGTACTTACTTTCGAGAGGCTATGGAACTACTAGAAAATTTAACTTCTTTCATTCCTTTTCGTGCGAATTTATTAATTTCGGAGCTTGAGCTTTTGTCTTTTTATTCTCTTGCAGATGGTGAGGACACACACTACTAGATCAGCTGATCAGACACTCGCGGCCCCTGCAAGAGCCACGAGAGGCTAGGGCCAAGGTGGAGGCCGATGAGGGGCACGTGCTATAGCTAGAGCACCTGCCAGAGCAGCAGTTGAGGAGTCCCTAGTAGCTCCTATTGGGGAGCAGGAACCTAAGGTACCTGTTACTACCCCTGGACTCCAAGAGACTTTGGCACATTCCCTCAGCATGTTCGGTACTTTGGCTCAGGTAGGATAGATCCCAATTGCACCAGCTACTTCTCAGGCTGAGGGAGGAGCTTAGACTCCTGCCGCCCCTACTACAGAGCAGCGGGCTCATGTTGATCAAGCTCCGGGTGTTATGTCGGTACAGCAAGTGCTTACGGTTCAACCTGAGGTCAGGCCAGTGGCATTAGAGGAGAAGTAGAAAAGGCTTGACAGATTCCAGAAGTATATTCCTCCTACTTTTAGCGGTGCAGTTTCTAAGGATGCACAGGGTTTTCTAGATCAATTTCATCGTATTCTGCGCACTATGAGCATAGTGGAGGTGAGCGGGGTTGACCTCAGTACTTTCCAACTGACGGGGTCGGCATATAGATGATGGCAGGCTTATGAGGAGAGTAGACTAGTTGATGCCTCGCCACTTACTTGGGCTAGGTTCTCTTATCTCTTTTTGAGGGAGTTCGTTCCAAAAACCCTTAGGGATGCGTTGTGCACAGAGTTCGAGCAATTGCACCACGGGACTATGACCATGTTTGAGTATGCTATGAGATTTGCCGAGTTATCTCGTCATGCACCTGCTTTGGTTTCCACTACTAGAGAGAGTTCGTAGATTTATTGAAGGACTTACCTACAGGGTCAGATTTGGATGGTACGGGAGTTGGAGACTGATACTCCATTTCAGCAGGTCACCGAGATTGCTATAAGGTTGGAGCATATCTGCGATTAGGAGAGGGAGGCTAAGAAGCCTCATGGTTTTGGAGGATTCGGGGGCTCCTAATCTGGGGGCACGCTCCGCCATGGCAGATGTTTTAGTAGTCGATCAGTTCAGTTTGCACTTCAGGTTACTCGTGGTGCTCCAGCTAGTCAGGGACCTCAAGGTACTCATATAGAACAACCTTCTTTCAGTGCACCTTGTATACGGGGTTCCTACAGCAGATACTCTAACCGACCAGGTCAGACTCAGTACCAGCAGCCATGCCTGCTGAGAGATTGTTTTGCGTATGGCTATACTAGGTACATTATGAGGGATTGTCCCCGACTTAGGAGGGGTGGACCTCCGCATGGTACTAAGTCTATATGTTTTGCTCTAGTTTCTAGGCCCGTTGTTATACTTTCCTAGGTAGGACTGAGGCAATTGCAGCAGATGTTGTCAGCACAAGTATTGCTCCGATTTATCATAGAGATTCATCAGTTTTATTTGACCATGATTCCACTTATTCGTATGTGTCATCCTATTTTGCTTTATATTTGGATATTTCTCGTGATTCTTTGAATACCCCTATTTATGTATCTAGGCTAGTTGGGGATTCTATTGTGGTAGACCGTGTCTAATGATCATGTTTGGTCACTGTCGAGGGTTATGAGACCAGGGTTGACCTTTTGCTACTAAATATGGTGGACTTTGATGTGATTCTGGGCATGGACCGGTTGTCACCATATCACGCTATTCTCGATTGTCATGCTAAGACCGTGACATTTTCCATGCCAGGGTTATCGAGGTTAGAGTGGAGAGGTACATTGGGTCATGTTCCTAGTAGGGTGGTGTCCTTTCCGAAGGCACATTAGATAGTTGAGAAAAGGGTCTTGGCATATTTAGCCTTTGTGAGGGATATCAGTGCAAATACTCCTACTGTTGAGTCAGTTCTTATAGTGAGAGACTTTCCAGATGTGTTTTCCAGAAGACCTACCGGGCATGCCACCTGATAGGGATATTAATTTTGGTATTGACTTCGTGCCGGGAATCTAGCCCATCTCCATTCCACCATTTCGCATGACACCAGTAGAGTTGAAAGAATTAGAGGAACAACTTCAGGAGTTGCTTGATAAGGGTTTTATCAAACTGAGTGTCTCTCCTTGGGGTGCTCTAGTTCTATTTGTGAAGAATAAAGAAGAAGGCATTATGAAGATGCGTATTGACTACAAGTAGCTGAACAAGGTTACAGTTAAGAAAAAGTACCCACTACCACATATTGACGATTTATTCTATCAGCTAAAGGGTGCTATGCTATTCTCGAAGATTGACTTGAGATCAGGGTACCATCAATTGAAGATCCAGGCTTTAGACATACCGAAGATGCCTTTCAAGACCCGCTATGGTCACTATGAGTTTCTGGTAATGTCTTTTGGGATGGCCAATGCTCCAGCAGCTTTCATGCGCTTAATGAACATCGTGTTCCAGGTGTATCTTTATTCCTTCCTCATTATGTTCATTGATGATATATCGGTGTATTCTCGCAGCGGGGAAGATCATGAGCAGCACTTGAGGATCATGCTACAAACTTTGAGGGAGAAGAAGCTATATGCTAAATTCTCTAAGTGCGAGTTTTGGCTTGATTCAGTGGCATTATTGGGCCACGTGGTATCCAGTGAGGGGATTAAGTTGGATCCGAAGAAGATTGAGGCAGCTAAGAGTTGGCCCCGACCCTCTACCGCTACTGATATCTGGACTTTTCTAGGATTGACTGGGTATTATTGTCGTTTCATGGAGGGATTTTCATCCACCACAGCTCCTTTAACTAGATTGACCTAGATGGGTGCCATATTCAAGTGGTCTGACGAGGCTGAGGAGAGCTTTCAGAAGCTCATGACTGCCTTGACTACAGCTCCAGTTCTGTGTTTTGCCTTCAACATCGGGTTTTTATACAGTCTGTTGTGATGCTTCATGGATTGACATTGAGTGTGTGTTGATTCAGGAGGGTAGAGCGATTGCTTTGTTACACCCCATGTTTTCATACGTAAAAGTACGTCGCAAGCCAATTGATGTAAGCTTAGAAATGAGATCATATTTGAAAGTACATAAATTAAGTTATTCATGTTAAATTGGAGGTTACAAATACATAAGATCATGAACAACAAGTACCAAGAGGGTTGGAAGGCTTAGAAGCTAAACGAATTTAAGAAAATGAGTTTTGTCGAAAGTTGACAAGTTGGGAATGTTATAACATGTAATTTTGGGGTGAGAATAGAGTGCTCAACATGATAAGGAGGTTATGTTATGAGTTATTTTAGTTGTATGATAAGTCTTATGTTATATTTTGAAGTCAAGCGAGTTGTGGAACAAAAGTTTGCAAAGGTCATCACAAGTTACATTCATAAATGTGCTGAATATTAGGTCAAATGTAGCTGAGCTTTTTTCCCAATGTACATGGAATTACGGTATGATCCACCAACCAAATTGAAGATCCATGCGTCTAGTTTCAAACTCATTAAATATTTTATCGATATGACATCGGAGTAGAAAGATATTCGCATTTTTGTTAGACTACACAAGTAGCTCCCTTGGGACCCACAAAGTCGGTGAAAAAGTCCAGCTCCTATTTAAGTCAAGTTTAACTCGTTTTAACTCATTTTTCTCAACCAAAACAGTTCCTAAACCCTCCTAGATGCTCTCCAAGAGTTCCTCCATAATTCTAGAGTGAAAACCAAAGATAAAAACATGAATCCAATGCTAGAAATACAAGAGTGCTTGCTAGATCGTAGTTCATCTTGTGGCTATTTTGGAGGATTCTTCAGAGTGAAGTAACCTCAGGTTTTGCGTTGTTCTTGTTGATTAAGGTAAGAATCATTCCCTTCTTCATATATATTGGGGTTTCAAGGCGAACTACAAGTGTTTAACTTGAACACCAAAAGTTGAGTCAAGAAGAGAATACAACACCTATAGCGTTGTAGTGTCATTGAGGAAAATTGTGGGCTGTGTTTGGCTGATATTTCATGTTGCTTCTACTGGTTAAGGTATGTATAACAGCCTACTACATGTGCTTGAAGTTATTTGTGTGTTGGTTGCATTATTTGAGCAAAATACTACAAGAGGAGACTTGAAATAGTTAGAGATGTTATTATTTTTAATGGACTATTTGGAAAGGTTGTTTCCATAAACTTTAAATTGTTGGAAACCTTGAAAAATAAATTTCTTATGATTTTTTTATTATAAATATATGTCTACATGTCGAACTTTCTGTTGTACTGTGAATATGAAGAGAAAGGACAACATAACAATGGAAAGTTATACTTGTTTTTGTTGTTGGATTGATGGGCTGTTCGAGGGTGAATTAGGAGATGAATATGAGGTTAGAAGTCCTCCTATTGTACTTAATATCATGCTGGATATGTTTTTATGTTAATGATTGAATGACTTTGGGGTTAAAGGTTTCAAAAGGGATTCAATCCGAGCTTGTCGTTCGTCATATTAAATAGTAGTTTCGTTGGTGATGTTTATGCACTTGTTGTTGTGCAGCTTGATTTGAGTTGTGGTGCTAAAAGTATATAGGTGAAGGTTATATGGGTTCTTGTTGGTTTATCGACTTAGGAAAGCAAGGAAAACAGGGGAGATGCGGCCCATTTTAATATAAACTAAGCTTATCGTTCGTTGTACGACAGTTGCATCTTTCGTAGCTTAACGATAGCATTATTATCGTTGCTGTAGATTGAAGTACGACGAGACGAGTTTAACATGGTTGGACAGAGTGTAATAAGTTATGTTAAGGCTAAACCTTTTCTTCATTTTGGCATGATCCTATAACCACATGCGTTTGTTAACGAGACATAATGAAAAGTTCATATTCCTGAATTTATGTACATTATCCTAGTCTCATAAATTATCATATTCTCCCTTATTGAGACTTTATATTTAGTTAAGTATTGTCTCCTTCCAGTCAAGAGAGTAGAGGGTCTGTATATATATATATATATATATATATATATATAGTATTACACTATTTTTACCACCATCGAGCTATAATCGGTGGACAGACCCTATTGGGCAGTATTATAGTATTTTCACCACCATCGAGCTATAAGCGGTGGACAGGCTCCTATTGGGCAACCTCCGATCAGATGGTAAGTTATATACTGAGCCTACTGTCGTCGGGCGCCCATGAGCTAGCCCAGAATGGCCGAGATACCAAGCCTAGTATGGTTGAGCGTCTATGAGTGAGCCTACTACGGCAGAGCAATATTCATACCGAACATTACAGGGACGTACATCTATTTTACTTACTATATTGAGAGAGTCGAGACAGTATCAGTAGGTAAGCATATCTTCACTTCATCTTTGACTCTCGGTTACATTCACTTATTATATTATCAGTTAAGTCTCAGCTTTCAGTTATTCTATTGCCTTATATACTCAGTATATTATTTCGTATTGACGTCCCTTCTACTGGGGATGCTTCATTTCATGCCTGCAAGTCCTGATAGACAACTGGATAGACCTTCCCAGTAGACAGAGCCAAATATCAGCTTGGTTGGCAAGCTCCGCTTCTCCGGAGTTACCAGGTCTAGACCTTGGAATCCATTGTATATATACAGGTTTAATGGGTAGGTCAAGGCCTTGTCCCAACCATGATACAGTTCAGTTATCACTAGAGGCTTGTAGACGAGTCCTATATATTTTGTATATTAGTAGATGTTCATGGCGGCTTCGTCGGCCTGCACACTTATATATATTAGCTTTTGGGTTTGTTTGCCCCTCAAATGAGAGAGACGTTATTTTCATAATTAAGCATATGGTCCCGTCGGTCTTGATTGGTATTGGCAGCTTGCATGTAGGCCTCATCGGCCTAAGTTGAGGGCTACCCCCTCCAGAGTTCACAGTTACAGAGTGGTAAGTTCGAGCCGAGTATGGCACCGAGTTTCGGCCATGCCTCCCAAGGTTTGGGGCGTGACATGCTTATGCTTCGCGTCAGTTGAAACCATATGAGAAAAACTACCTAGCGCACGATTTGGAGTTGGCAGCCATTGTTCATGCACTTAAGATTTAGAGGTATTATCTTTACGGCTTGTCATGTGAGGTGTTCACGGATCACAGGAGTCTACAACACTTATTCAAGCAAAAGGATTTGACTTGTGGAAACGGAGGTGGTTAAAGCTACTAAAGGACTATGATATCACCATTTTTATCATCCCAAAAAGACCAATGTGGTGGCCGTTGCTTTGAGTAGGAAGGCTGAGAGCATGGACAGTCATGCTTTTATTTTACTTGGGGAGAGACTGTTGTCTTTGGATGTTCAGGCTTTGGGTAACAGGTTTCTGAGGTTAGATGTTTCGGAGCCTAGCCGGGTTCTTGCTTGCATGGTTTCACGGTCTTCCTTGTTTGAGCGCATCAAGGAGAGTCAGTATGATGATCCCCACTTCCTTGTCCTTAAGGACACGGTGCAGTACGGTGACGCCAAGGAGGTTACTATTGGGGATGATAGGGTTGGATTTGTGTTCTGAATGTTGATGGGTTGCGTGACTTAATACTTGAGGAAGCCCATAGTTCGCGATATTCTATTCATTCGGGTGCTGCGAAGATGTACCAGGACTTGAGGGCAGCACTATTGGTGGCGGAGGATGAAGAAGGATATTTTAGAGGATGTTGCTTGGTGTTTGAACTGTTAGTAGGTGAAGTATGAGCATCAGAGACCGGGTGGTTTGCTTCAAAGGCTTGATATTCCGGAGTGGAAGTAGGAGCGCATCACCATGGATTTTGTAGTTAGACTTCCACGAACCTTGAGGAGATTTTATGTTATGTGGGTTATTGTGGATAGACTGACCAAGTCTGCACACTTCATTCCAATCATGACTACCTACTCTTCGGAGCAGCTGGCTCAGATTTATATTCAGAAGATTGTTCGCCTTCATCGTGTGCCAGTTTCTACTATCTCGGATCGAGGCACACAGTTCACATTGTATTTTTGGAGAGCCGTGCGATGAGAGTTAGGCAACATAAGTCGATTTGAGTACGACATTTCATCCCCGAACGGACAGTCCGAGCGCAGTATTCTAATTTTGGAGGACATGTTACGTGTCTATGTCATTGATTTCGAGGGTTCGTGGGATCAGTTTCTACCTCTAGTAGAGTTTTCCTACAACAAAAGCTATCAATCGAGCATCTAGATGGCTCCTTACGATGCCTTATCTGGGAGGTGATGTCATTTTCCGGTTGGTTGGTTTGAGCCTGGGAAGGCTAGATCGTTGGGCACGGACTTGGTCCTTGATGCTTTGGAGAAGGTGCCATTGATTCAGGAAGGCAAAAGAGTTATGCTGATTGGAGGGCTCGTGATGTGGCATTCATGGTAGATGAGAGGGTTTTTCTCAGAGTTTCGCCAATGAAGGGTGTGATGAGATTCGGGAAGAAGGGCAAGTTGAGCCCTCGGTACATTGGCCCTTTTGAGATTCTTGAGAGAGTGGGTAAGGTGGCCTACAAAATTGCTTTGCCACCTAGTTATCGGGAGTCCACCCGGTGTTCCATGTTTCAATGCTCCGAAAGTATTATGGTGATCTGTCACATGTATTAGATTTCAGCTCAGTGCAGTTAGACAAGGATTTGACCTATGTTGAGGAACCGGTGGCTATTTTGGACAGGCAGGTTTTGAGTTGAGGTCGAAGAACATCGCATAGGTAAAGGTTCAGTGGAGAGGTCAACTGGTCGAGAAGGCGACTTGGGAGACCGAGCATGATATGCAGAGCTGTTATCCTCACCTTTTTGGCACTTCAGTTACATCCTATACTCGTTCGAGGATGAATATTTGTTTAAGAGAGGGAGAATGCAACGACCCAGTCGGTTGTTTAGGATATTTTATCCCCGTTTCCCCTATTTGATGATTTACATATGTGTATTTATGGTTAAGTGACTTGCGGGGTTGATTGGTATGCTTTTGGGAGAGTTTTGGATTGATTTGGGACACTTAGTCCCTTGGTCGGAGGCTTAAGTTGTAAGAGTTGGCTAGAGTTTGACTTTTGTATAGACGACACCGGAATGGTGTTCTAATGGTTTCAATAGCTTTGTATTGTGATTTTGGACTTAGGCGTATCCTCGGATTTGGATTTAGCAGTTCCTAGATTGTTTTGGCTTGAATTGGCGACAATCAGGAAGTTAAAAGTTTGGAAGGTTGATCGGTTTGATCGAGGGTTGACTTTGTTGATATCGGGTTTGGATTGTGATTCCGAGAGTTGGTATAGGTTTGTTGTGTCATTTGGGACATGCATGCAAAATTTGAGGCCATTCCGAGTTGATTTGATACGGTTCGACATGAGTTTTGAAAGTTGAAAGTTCCTTAGTTCATTAGGCTTGAATTAAGGTGCGGTTCATTGTTTATGTTTTGTTTGGTGTGATTTGAGGCCTCGAGTAGGTTTGTGTTATGTTTTTGGGATTGCTTGGTGTGTTTGGGAGGGGTCCAGGGTGCCTCAGGTGTGTTTCGGATGGGCTACGGGCCATTTTCTCATGTTTTGAATTGTTGTTCTGATTTCTGGCGTCTCTTCATAGCGATCACGACTAAGGTGTCGCATTCATGGAGGGCGTTTCGGAGGCAGGAGCATTTGCTCTTAGCATTCACGGAGGGCTTTTAGGAGGCAAAAGCATTTGCTCTTCGCGTTCGCGAGGACAGGTCTGCATTCGGGTAGCTTGGGGGAGGCAGTGCTTCATGATTGCGAGCAGGGCTCCGTGTTAGCGTAGAAAGGGAGCTGGGGGGGGGGAGGGTCGGTCAGGCGTAATCCTTTGCGT
The DNA here is from genome assembly GCA_002018475.1 of Nicotiana obtusifolia. Lineage (NCBI taxonomy): Eukaryota > Viridiplantae > Streptophyta > Magnoliopsida > Solanales > Solanaceae > Nicotiana > Nicotiana obtusifolia. Next base: position 137,414 of record MCJB01037100.1, on the reverse strand, counting down.
TCGCAGGAGGTGGAGCGCGTTCGTATAGGCATATTTTTGAGTTGGTCATCGCATTCGCGACTGGTTTGTGGCAATCGCGAAGAAGGATTTGGAAGTTGGGTGAGTTTGGTCTTCGCAATCGCGAAGGCTTTTCCGCGATCACGGTGTGTATACCTGGCAGACCTATTTTATAGTCTATTTCGAAGGCTTTTGTTATTTTAGTACATTTTGAATTATAAAGCTCGGATTTGGGCGATTTTGGAGGGGATTTTCACGATTTGGATTGGGGTAAGTATTTTTTACTCGGATTTGTTTATATTGCATGATTCAAACCTTCAATTTAGTGATTGTTTGATGAAATAAATTGAATAAATTGGGGATTTTAGTAGAAAATTTTCTAAAACATAAATTAATGATTTGAAGGCCGATTTGAGTCGGAATTAGATGATATTGGTATGGTTAGACACGTACCGGAATAGGTGTTCGAAATTTGTGAGTTTTGTCGGGTTTTGGATGCAAACCCTGAGTTGAACTTTTGACTTGACATTTTTATTTTAGTTAAAGATCGAAGCTTTATTATTCGGAATCATTTTTATGGCTTTTTTATTTATGATATTGTTATTTTTACTAGATTCGAGACGTCCGGATGTTGTTTCACGCGTAAACTGCTTCTTAGAGTATTGATTTAGCTTCTTTGAGATAAGTATCTTGCCTAAATTTGTGTGAGGGAATACCCCTTAGGTCCTAGTCCTGTTATGATGGTTTCTATGATGTGAAAATGACGTGTATGTGAGGTGACGAGCGTGTATACGGGTACTATGTGTGATTTTGACCGAAATAGACTGTATGCTATTAATGTGCCTTAATGTGATAATGAACTTTATATGAAACAAGTTGGGATCCTTATATGACTACTTGACCATGATCATTACATTGATTTAGCCAGTCATGCTATATTTATTGTACACCACTCCGCTTTTATGATTATTGTTATGTCCATGTGCATTGTTATTGAAAGTTGTGAGCTTACACTATGGTGGAACTTTGGTATCAATATTTTGCAATATTGTGGCACTTGGTATTATTGTTTTGAGGTGTCGTGGCACAAGTGGACATGTTGAGCAGATTGATTGGGGTGTTAGCACGAGGTTTCTGCCGTGTGTGAGCACGTGATTTTTACCGTACCCAAAATACTTTCATAAAAATCACTAAATAAGTTTTAATTAAGTACTAGTCATGCAAAATACAAAAAAAAAATCATCATCATGCATTGCATTTAGGATTTAGGTTGCATTTTAGAATTAAGTTAGTAATTAATCGCTTTACAAAGTCAAAAATCACAAAAAATGGTTCATTTACATTTTTCTTAGTTTCTAATCTTTAATTAGAAGATTCAAGGATTATTGTAATTTTTGTAAATAATTAATTCATGAAATATTCAAAATGTCACGCATTGTGTTTAGGAGTTAGTTTTACATTTTTTTAAATGAAATTGATAATTGTTGATCTTTTAAAAATTTGAGAAAATCATAAAATGGCCCACTTTACACTTCCCTCAATTTAATCATTAATTCAAGGGTTACTTTAATTTTTATAAATTGGTAATTAGATTAATCTTGCATTGAAGTGAATTAGGATCTTTATAACTAATTAGTTTAATCACAAAAATTAAGAGAGGAATTAAAAATAGTTAACACAATTGAAAGTAAATAAATAGAGGAGTTCGAAATTGGGCTAATGGCCATTTCTTAAAAGAAATTTGAAGTAGCCCAAGTCAGAAAATCCCAAGCCCAAACCGGTCAGCCCAATAACCTAAACCTTCACTCAATCTCAGCTGTTGATCTTAATATGATCAACGGTCCACAATCATCCTAACCTAAATATAAAAGCCTATCTTAAACTAACCCTAACCTAACCCTAGCTTCCCAAACCCGCCGCACTCCCCCATCCGCCTCTAGCCCTCTGTCCGTCGGTTTTACACACCGGAACTCGTCCAAACTCGGACGAGTTAAAACCCCAACTCGTCTGTGGTCCCTCCCCCTTCTCCCCACATACTCCAGCCCTAACAAACCCTGGCAAAAAATGCTTACACTCGAGTGTTTTGGCGTATTTGGGACCACTCTCGGAACGAATAGGGGCCGTGGATTGATTATTGATCAATCCTCGCCTTCCATTTGTCCCGATTCGGTTAAAAAGAGAAGATTTGGAAGATTCTCGGAGAGGTAAGGTTTGGGATTTTTCTTTTGTTTTTCTGTTTATTTTTCGGGTTTCTTGGGGAAAAGGGTTTTGGGGAGGCCTTATATATATTAGGAATTTGTTTACGAAGGGGGTCTTTTTTTTTTTACGGAGAACAGAGAGAAATTGAGACGAAAACAGAGAAAGAGAGTGGAGGAAGAAAGAAACAGAAAAAACAGTGAGGGATAAGGAGAGAGTTGAAGTCCTAAAGAAGAAGAAGTCTGAGGAGATAGAGTAAAAGAGAGAGTTGAAGAGACAACACTAAAATTAGAAGAACAAAGAGAGGTCTAGAATTTTAAAAAGAGAAGTAAGACGAGAAGTTGTGACGTCATTTGCTGCTTGCTGTTATTGTCTTGTGAACCCGTTCGTGACGATTTTAGGTATGTTCGAATACTCTAGAATTGTACATCATGATACAAATGAAATGATCGTATACGTCGTTTGAATATATACAAGTGGCTCGAATATTTCAAGCCACTGTCTTTTGCTGCGTTGTTTTGTTTATGTCTATTCGTTGACGTTATTGAGTTTGATCGGATTTGAGTTCACATTGATTTATATGCTATCTTAAGTCCACTGTATCTCTTTGAACTTCTGGGATCTCTAAGCTATCTCAGAATCGCGTAGGTAATTTGTAAACAGACTTTGCCTTTGTTTGTTTGTCGATGATAATCAGTTTCATATTTTTACATATGACCTCTATTTGGGTCAATTTCTTCTTATATTACCAGCATATATGCTTGTAGACTTTTATGGTAGTTTAGCTCAAATGTCGCTGATTAAGTTTCGTATCAACTAATAGCTAGGACATTGAATATCGAAGATACCCGCTATAAGCTGCTTGGTTTCCTTCGAATTGCTGAGAATAATTTGTTAATTCACAAAAATCAGATCTGTTCAAAACTATTGCGACGCTATCGGTTTATCTCTGTTGGGTCATAACTGTCTGATGCTTGAATGATATTGGCTGTCCAGTAAATCGCTGCTGATAACCTCATTTCTCTTATTCTGTCGCCGAGAATACTAAACCAGAAGTGTGACCATTTGGTAAAA